>NDGM011074070.1:0-11990 GCA_002564305.1 Octomys mimax
TAGGAAGAATGTATGCAATGTGTTAATTATTGAAACTGTCTTACCAATTTGGTTTGAAACTGTTTCATTGCTATTTGTTTCTCAATAAAATTAAGGAAAAAATAAAAAACAAATAAATAGGTGCTTTTATCTACTGAGTTATTTGTCCGGCCCTAAGAAAGAAACATTAAAACCACAGGCACTTTACGTTGTTACTACTGTTGGCCTATACTGATCAACTTATTGTGACAGTGTTGAACTTACTGGATATCTCTAAACTGAGCATGTTCATCAGTCACTGGAGAATAACAGTGATTCTAATGAGATTATTGATGTAAGGTTTAATAAGAAAATTTTGATTACTGAGCACAATATTTGGCACACAGTAAACAGTCAATAAATACTACTTGCTAAAATGGTTCTAGATGTATGTTGGCACTTACAATATTGGATGAATTATAAGAAAAGAGTTTGCTACTACTAATACTACACTATACTTGGTCACCTGTAGAACCTACACCTTCCATTTGCCTAGTACTAATGTCTTATATTCTGGTTAAGTACTTCTCTGAAGATCTGAAATCACACCAGTCTGGGATTAATGTTAAGCTGGCTAAGTCATGATTGCAACACCTGCCTGAAACACCCAAGTATATCCAATAGCTTTCCAAATTGAAAACCCTGAGGAATGTATGAGGCGTTATATCCCCAATCACAGAAGCCCCCATTTGCTTCTCACCACCATGGGGTCAAGAGTACAACAGCCTACCTGGGAACCCCACCAACCAGAAAGGATGTGGCCTCCCCTGTCATCATTGATTACACTGTATGAAGGTCTTGCAGAGTTCAGTACTTAACAAATGGCCTTGGTTAATAGATGCTAGCCAAATCCACCTAAATAACTCCAAGAAATCTGAGGCAAGTACTGCAATATGCCAGAGAGGGAAAATTGGTTTCTTGTTTAGATCCTTCAAAATGCCTCCATGTCTCCTTAAAGAAGGGTATAGAAATGAGAGGTGCTTTCTGCTTCTTTGAAGGCTGCCCTATTCTACCACATAGGTTGGACACTTGCACATCTTGATTTTGTACTAGAACCCCTTTATTACAAGGCTGTAAGATCGATTTTTATAAAATGGAAATAGGTCAAATTCTTAAAATGAGAGAGGAGAAGGTCAATTCTGGCAATACTGATCACTATGATAAAAGAATAAAATGCAAAACAATGTATTTTTACTGTTACTGGACTTTGTTGATCATGGGAAATAGAAGAGAAAGTTTTTTAATTTGTGGGGAATGGCAGAGTCACATATTTTCTAGAACTTGATGGTGTCCTCTCTATAGGAAAAACCCTATAAAATTTACATAACATTTCAAACCATGTGTAAGCCTTTTCATTTCATTTGTAACTCTGAACAGTTGTTATTACACTTTAAAATATATGAAAATTGTAAGACCCCAGGGTTTCTGATTCCATTAGTCTGGGTAGTGGGAGCTTAAGATTTCCAACTCTAATAGGTTCTCAGTGATTCTTATGTTGATGAATCTGGTAACAACTCCCTGAGAACCATCATCTAGGACTCTATGAACCAGGTGGAAAACATCTGCTCAAAGGATCCCACTCCAGAGCATTTCAAAAGCTGGGAGCAGGGCCTATAAATAAGTAATAGGACAGAAGAGAAAAAAGTGCTAAAACACTGAGCTCTAAGTTGCAACCTTCAATGAATATTCACTTTGGAGCTAGTAAAATCCTCCTGGTCTTTTCCTGGGATTTGTGTTTCTCCTTTCCCTCTTACTGACCCTCTGTCCACCTTTCTTTATCCATTTCCATCCCAGGGACTCAATGTCTATGCATCCTTTTGCTTCCACAATTTGTCTGTGTGTGCATAAGTGTGGGAATCTAGACCACTGTGTCTGTTTCACTCACAGTCCCCAGTTTCCTTCCTTCTGCATGCCATTATAATGGAAAAACATATTTGCATTTTATAATTTGTTGTAGCAATTTGATTAAGTTGAATGATTCATATTTTTAATTCTGAAGCAGGTAAATGGAATATTTTATAATTTTCCCTAAGGATATGAAATACTGAAGCCACTTGATAATTTTCCTAGGAAAACTCATATCTTGGTTAATGGAGGAAAAATTTTCCCATGCTTCTATAAACCAACACTATGAAATAGAACTTTTTGTAAAGGCAAACATATTTGATTCTATTGTTCAACTCATTAACTATTGGCCATTCGTGGCTACTAAGCACTTAAAATACAGCTAGTGTGACTGAGGAAGTGAAATTTTATGTTAAGTGATTTTAAATTTAAATAGCTATTTATAAATAGTGGCTGCAATACTGACCAAAGCAGCTCTGTGTTATCTACTTTAAATATTATATAAACTATGCATACAAGGAGTAAATACAATTTTAAATCTCTCCAGCTATGCTAGATCATCTTGACATCAAAAGAGAAATGTCTCTATTTCCCTAACTCTTTCATGAATCTGATGTCACAACTGCTCAAGGAGTTATGTTCTTTAACATACAGATAACAATGTAGGCTCATGGATATAGCTAAGCAGCACAACTCCTGCCTGGCAAGCGTGAGGTCCTGAGTTCAATTCCAAGTACACACACCACACACACACACACACACACACACACACACACACACACACAACGTAGTTGTAAATAAAGTCAAGTTAAGCAATGAAGAGATTTTTTCTACCAGACACCTAGGAGCTGAAAAGCTTCTCCTCAGGGATAACATAACCATTTGTGTGTATCAGTTGAAACAGGTCTATTTGCTCCATTTGAACAGACATTGTGAAGCACAAGCACGAACACTCCAGTCATTCATTAGTAGACACAACCAATCATTCTGCATCACACTGGTCACTAAGCAAGAAGTCGCCAGACAAATTATCTCAACTCCTGCTTACAGTGGCAACTTGAGTTCTCAAGGGATCTCAGAAATTCTAAAAACTTCTCAAACCAGAATTGCTTTAAACTCACTCTAATTTCAAGGTAGATAAATGCATGCCATGCAGCCCTTTTCCAAGCTAGTATGAAAGATTAAGTGAACTGAGAGGGTGTCATAATATCAATAGGACCATGGAATTATTGCCCATCCCCTCATTTTAAAAAATCCTTCAAATAGTGCAGCCTCAGATGCTTAGTCAAGCATCTTCAAATCCTCCTAATCCTAAAGTTTTAAGCTGGCTTAGAAAATTTGAAAATTAACTCTTGTTAGAGACTAAAATCCATCCATGAAATAAAATGGAAACTATATCCAATCTTGCTTTCTATATTTAATTGTTGGCCAATAATTCTATCCCTATCAGGGATTAATAACATTGACCAAAGTTCCCTGGTGGAAAATCCGGATTTCCACAATGCATTACATCTATGTTTTTTTTAAAAAAATCTGTTTGCATGCCACTTAAAAGCTTATTCAATCGCTTTCATTTGAACTGACCTTCTAACATCACAACACTGGAAAGTGAATATTACAGCTCTTTTGCAGATGACAAAAATTCAGCTAAGAGGGTCTAATTGATAGGGAAGAATCCACTAAAACATAAAGGTAAGCAGAAAATAAATCTAAATCAAATTTGCAGAAAAGGAGGTCTGGGTCAGAGAGCTGCAGAATCATATCAAACTCTCCAGTGTCTTAAACATAATACATAATATGCTCTGAGAAGCAGAATTAATATTTCATGTTGAATTAAATACACAAAACCCAACCCAGGCTGTCCCAAGGTATGTTAATGGAAATGGAATTTGAGAAAATATCTTGAAGTCTTCTTATCATATATGAGGCCTTTACAATGTTTTCTGAATCAAAGCTCGGCACCTTCTATCAGCTTCTTTTTTTTCTTGTTGATAGGGCTCCCAAGATTGTTTTGGAGCTAAGACTGAGACCTTCTTGGGGCAGCCTGTATTCACTTAGTTTTCAGAAGAAGGGAGGAGGATACTCAAAAAGGGTAGAACCACTCAAGGACTTCTCCAAGTAAGGTATTAAATTAATCCACCCAGGGGGCCGAGGAGACAGCTCAGTGGTCTAAGTGCCTGCCTGGCAAGTGCAAGAAGCCAGGCTTGAAGCCTGGTACTGCATGCTAGTGCTGGCCCAATACCCTGCTCCCTGCTGAAACCAGGAGGGGTGGCACATGTCTGTAATCCCACTGCTAGGGAGTGTCACTCCCCAGGAGGATCACTATGAGTCTGAGCTGCGTAGAAGACTGTACCAAATAAGTAAATAAATAAATAAATCTTTTTTTAAAGGGCTGGTGAGATATTTCAGTGGACTAATTGCCTGCTTAAGCAAGCACAGGGTCCTGGGTTTGATCTCCGGCACCACCTGCCCTGCTCCCAGTTGGGCTGAGCCAGGCACCGAGACCGGGTATGGTGGCACACACCTAATCCCAGCATTGCAGAGGCTGAAAACAGGAAGATCACTATGAGACCAAACTGTGTAGTGAGACCCTGTACTAAATACATTAATCATCATCATCTTCATCATTATCATCATAAATAATAATAAAATAAAAAATAAATTAATCCACCCAGGAGTGAGATGCCTGAAGCCACAGTCTTTATGTAGTTGAGGTTGGATCCAGGTGTCCTTAGCTGTGACCTTGTCTTATCCTTTGAGGCTTCATGGCTTCACCTGCCATTGCAGGCTTCAGTAGGGACACACGGACAAGAAACTTAGGCCTTGGGCAGACTCACAAGTAAACATGGAAAACCAATTGGTTAATTTAAATCCTGCTCAGGGCTACTTCATATTGATCTCCATTATTAAATAAAATGAAAACAATATTTGTGACTTCAAAAATTCCTTAGAAATATATGACATAGGGACCAGGGGTTCGCTCCCCAGGCCTGCTGTGCCAGCTGACATCGGGGTGTGCTGAGAAGGCAATTGAGAGTGGGCATGGTGGCGTGTGCCTGTAATCCCAGCTCTTGGGAGGCTGCAAATAGGTGGAACACTACCAGTCTGATCTAGTATTGAGACCCTAAACACGCTGTGGACCCTTCCCTAAAATACAAAAAAAGAAACATATGACATTATATATTTATATTAATAAACAAATTCTTAAATTCACTATTTTAAGTTTCTACATTGAGAATTTATGAAAAGATCAAATTAAAACATATAAAAAGCCTATAAAAATTAAGATCAAAATCAATGAAACAGAGAAACAGGAATTTTTTAAAATGTGGTCCTAGGAAAGATGAATAAAATTGTGAAAATTAAGTCACACTGATCAAAGATAAAAGAGCAGAAGAGAAATTGTTTTATAGTACAAGAAAAGAAAGCTAGTCTGTCAATACTGATCTTGTGGGGCTGGCCAGATAACTCAGTGGACTAAAGCACCTGCTAAGGCAGATCACAGAGGCCGAGGTTCGATTTCCAGCGTGCATTGCCTGCTCTGCCCCTGAGGCGCGTTGAGATGGTGATGAAGACTGGGCATGGTGGCACATGCCCATAATCCCAGTGCTTCAGAGGCTGTAAAAAAGGAGAATCACTAGGAGTCTGATCTATATAAGGAGATCCTATAGACCCTGTACTAAGTACAAAAAAACCCACCAAATTGAAATATTGATCTTGTGAACATGAAAATGTAATAATCTTAAATAAGTTTTGCCTCCAAATAGAACATTCTCTGAAAGATACTATCAGGGTTCACTGAAGAAAAAGAAATAATAAATTAATTATTCCTATATATTTTTTTAAAAATTAAATTCATAATTTAAAAGTATCTCACAAAGCAAACTATTGCCACTTTGTGAATTCTACCAAATATTGGAGGGAGAACATGATGTTTCCACCCATAGGGAACTCTGCCAAGGCCATCATGGCTGTGATCCAATATGATGTTGGGTCCCAAAAGCCTCCATCAGTTTTATATTGTGGCAGGATTCCTTCTTCTGAAAGCAGTAAAAAGCCTTAAACCTCATGATATGTTTATTATAATAAATCAACTTAATATATCTCACTTTGCTAAATTGTCATCCAATTGGCATAATGTAAGTTACATCTGTACAAGAAGCTAGCTGAACTCAGTATAAACCTACTAAAGAAATTTACCCCTGAACTGATCTGTTTTGAACACTGAGCCATATTTTTAGGGATAGATTAAGAAACAGATTCCAACTGGAATATATAAGCCCTCTTTCTTCTTAAATTCTATCTACATGAGGAACATATGACTTTTATAGCCTTTATTTGGAGTTCCAACATGAAGTGATATGCTGTTGAATACTTTGCAAGTAGCTATAGCAACAATGATTATCACCACATACTACCAACAAAAATACCACCTGCATCCATGTCTATTCTAAACCCTTAATTAAAAAGAAAAGCCCAGTTTAAATTTCCAGTTGGTAAATTTTGGAGAAAATTTTTCTACACATTGGGAAATCTATTTAGGTTTTGCTTCTGGGTTTGATTCATAGTGTTTTTTTCTTTCTTTCTTTCTTTCTTTCTTTCTTTCTTTCTTTCTCTCTTTCTTTTTCTTTCAGGACAACTTAAGTCTGACTCTTTCAGAACCACCCACACTGTCAAATTTCTAAAGAAACGGTTTTCAGATTTCCTTTTCTAAGAGTTAATCAGCAATAAGAGCTCCAGAGACATCCCCCCCACGCCTTTCAAACAATTATCTATGTGCACGAGAATTTTAGGTTTGTTTTTAGTTTCTCTTTAAAAAGAAAAGAGAGGGGGTTGGAGAATGAATACTAAGAAAAGAACTAAGGAGAAAGGAAGCTAGAAAAGGAAAAGGTGTGAGGAAAATGAGCCCAAGATAAAAAACAGAGAGGATGTTATTTAAATCTTTGGGGAGGAAGGCAGGGGAGGGGAATACTGAACAATCCATAAAAAGTAGAAAGAGGTTTCCTACAGGCTTAGAATAATCTGTGGTCAAGTATTTGCAGGAACTGGCTCCAATTCACCATTCCCTATTTCTGTGCTCTTTGCCCTATAACTGTGCAGTGCCTGTCCATTCAGAAATTTGGACTCAGTCATATGATTTGCTTTAGGCAATGCTGGCAAGCATAATGTGAGTGGGAGAGGCTTGACAAGTGCTTGTGCAAGTAGTTTTGTTTTCTCCTGCTCTTCATCACTGTTATGAGAACATTTCTAAGCTAGGCTTCCTGAAAAAAAATGAAAACTACATGCAGCTAAGCTGAGGCAGACTGTTCTCCGAGCCAAAGCCATCTTAGACCAGCTGAAAGCACATCGAAAACCATCTGAGCAAGTATCAAGGAAGCTTCCTGGTCTACTAGTGGCTGACTGCAGACCCAAGAGTGAGCCCTCCCTGGTTCCACAAAATAAATGTACACTGTTGTAAATCACTAAGAAAGTTTTACTGGAGCAATAGATAACCATATGGGTGCGTACCCTGTTAATCATGAACTTTCATTATTTCATTACATAAACACTTTCTACCATGCAATCTTGTAACTAAGTATCAAAAGTCCATAGGAAAAATAGAAAATGATTCTAAAATAAATGCTAAATGCACAAACTTTTGAACATAACACATCTTGTTAATCACTAAAGCAGAACCCAAGACATTCTCCAAAATAAAGTCATTGAAATTCTACAACAGAAAATTTGGGAAAAAATGCCAGCCAATCTTGTTTTAGAACAAATTGAATTTAAGAAGTGAAAAGGATACAAGCAACCTTTATCCATATTCACTAACATTGCACCAACTAATGGACCAAAGAGACTCCTAATTCTCAGGTGCCCTCTTAATTGCATCTGAGCAGCTATAACAATAAAAAGTTTTTGCCAACTGTGGGCTTGAGGGTAAATGGGGTAGGTAATCCCTAATGAACATGTGTTGCCAACTATAAGAATGGAGGGTAACAGCCACTATCAACAACACACTCCCTGGCTTACCGTAAAACTAAGTGAATTTGAACAACAACAAAAAATCTTGAAGATGAATGTGGAAGGACACTGAGCTTACCTTCTGTAAATTGTACTGTAGAAAGAAAAACATTACCGGGAAGAAGACAATGCAAGCCATTATGATAGAAATGTTTCTTTTCTTACAAGAGTTACATTCCCTTTCAAATGAGACTTGTTTGGGGAAAGGTTAGGAGCCATTTTCAAGGAGATATCTGTTTACTAAGTGACTGAGACAATATCCTATGAATCTCAAATAATGTGCTTAATAAAGGACCCTATAAGATATCTGCTGAGCTAATTGCATAACATCATGTTCAAACAATGTAAAATGTATTCTTGATTTACTACTGTAATCAGGGAACAGTAGCATGAACCTTTGAAATGTTTTTTTTGTGTGTGTGTGTGTGTGTGTATGTGTGTGTGTGTATGTGACCCTGAAAAGCATTTTTTGATTGATAGTAGCTTGAAAGGAGGGGAAAAATAACTTGAGAAAATCTGAAGGATTTCTAGTTTTGTATTCTGATCCTTGTCCAATTCATACGTGATCCTCACAGCATAACAAACTTCATTGCTACCTCTCTTCAGCAGTTTGAACCCTACTCTTTCTCACACCTTTCTTACATGGATGGTAGAGGAAAGAGAGGCTAGCCATTGGGTTTGCAAGATCTTCTTTAAATTTGTGAGGAGTGGAAAGACAGCTGACTCTAGCTCTTTGAATCTTTTATTTCTTCCCCGGTTTATATTGGTTTCCTGATGCCACGCAGATAGTTCAGATGTGAGGAAATAAAAGAAAAAGTGCAATGACAAGTTAATAAGCTTTAAACCCCTTGAAATTTGTTCATTTGTCCATCCATCCACCACCAGAAAAAGTCAGTTCAAGCACTGGATGTCTGCTATGTGCCTGCGCTGTGGTAAGAGATGTGCAAACACTGATGAATAAAGCCTTCCCATGAACTCCCTTCAGGGGCCACTAATCTAATGAAAGACATCTAAGACCTTACAATACATCAGTAGGGTGTCACACTGGACAATGTATAGGGGTGTTGAGGTAGGAGAAACCAAGTCCACCTAAGAAGTGGAAATGGGGAGGATTCATAATGACAAAGGGGTTGAGATCCTTATTAAACAATCTGCAAATGTGAGTAAGATAATGAAAAGTTCATATCACAGGAATACAGGAAGTGGGTGTTGCCTCAGAATTCTAATCAGCAATTTCAGATTGTCCTTGGAAACCTACTAATTGGCTCTAAACTCTGAAATTTTATATAACTGTATATATGTGACTACAAACATCCAAACACTTTAGCATGAGTAATCATTGCATAGGCCTGGAATATTTGTGGAACATCTACTACATGCAAGAAACTATGCTGATCATGGTGTCTTATTTGTCTAAAAGAGGGGGCAAAACCTTGGTTATGATCCCTTTAATTCATGAGAAATCTGAGATTTATAATGATAGACTTGGCAGACTTTCTATATCTACCAGAACAATGAAATGTACTTTGGATTTCTGTTTTGCTCTCTAAAAATAAGATAATGGTTTAATTTGAAGAAAAAAGTTGGTGAAGAAAATAAAACAAGATATGTGTTTTCCAGTGAAATTTCACTTCAAGGATGTTATACTATACTGAGAAATCTAAACAGACCAACTTTTAATCCAAAATGTTTTATTTTTCCATGTGAATATATTTTGTTTCTTTTTGTCCTTGAGAAGAAAAGCCAAGGAAACTTACCACTGCCTAGTGTGCACACAAATGCTATGCATTTTCTCAAATGTGTTCCTTGGATTTATGGGTTGAATGTGAGACCAAGCAAGTACATTTTGTCATTACTACCTGATAGAGAGTAAATTTAAAGGTGGCTATTGAAAAGAAGCCAAGGCAACATTTTCAAACACTGCTAAAGCTTGGCTTTGACCATAAACAAATATAAACCAAACAAAAGTTACAAATTCATGATTTTGCAGCTTGTAAATGGTAATTTATGCAGTTCATGAGAATTTTTTGCCTTAAAGTTTAAAAAGAATAGTCAATTTATGTATTGCATTTAATTCTTTGAATAACTTCCCTTAAAACAGGAATTACCACTATTTTATAAGTGAGGAAACAGGGGCTCAGAAAGGTTTAGAGAAAGTTTTTTTTTTCTCCGAGTGCCTTCAGGGCAGGTTTGGCTGCCTTGAGTTGTGGGGATCGAACCACAGCAACCTGAGCCTGACAGCTATGTTGAAGCAGTGACTTAAAGAACTGAGCTAAGGGGCAGGCCCCCTAGAGAAAGGTTTTAAGTGAAACACCAGGACTGAATTATAGGACTGAGAGATTTGAGTACTATTCTTTGTCTACAATATATTACCACTGATCAAGCAATTATATTTGATTTGACTATTAAAATGCTACATTCTGTTGAAATAGTGCATTCTGTAATGTAGCTGAAACTGTATACTAAACTACAAGACATGGCAATTTAATTATGTTTACAGCAAGACATACTATGAAGCATGGGAGGAGAAAAAAATACAGGCTCATCATTTCCTTAAATCAAGTATATGGGCAAGATTTTAAACCAAAAGGAAAGCACAAAACAGAAGGTAGTTTTTGTACAATTGGAAGAAGTTTAATGACATATATATTATATAATATGTATATTATACATATTATATAACATATATATTCTTTTAAGATAAGATTTCAGTCACATTTAGGGGCTTTTTCTCCTTTCTTTCCTTTCTTTTTTCCTCTTTCCCCTGAAAAAAAGAGGCTTAGGCTAGGAATATACTTTTAAAGCTCAAAACATTTTCCAGTGTGTTTGCATATATATTATTGCATTCAGAAATACTCCATGTATTACAACGTACTAATGCTCCCATTTGAATGATGGGGAGACTGATTTCAGAGTGGTTAAGCAACTTTCATTTTTATTTTTGCTTTTTAAAGAGAATACAAGACACAGTCCTAGCCCAGGCCTGATGAGTGTGTGGGAGAGCTTCCGGCTGCCCTGTGCCAGCTGGGCCTACTGGTCCCAGTCGAGGCGCAGCATGGGTGAGACCCTCTTCCACCCCCTTGGTATGCCCCCCACTACTCCGCAAAACCTTCCCCACCCCGCCCGGCAGGTAGGAATTTCTGTCTCCTTTCAAGAAGCCCCAGACCCAGTCCTAGCACAGGCCTGGTGAGTGTGTGGGAGAGCTTCTGGCTACCCTGTGCCAGTGGGACCTACTCATCCCAGCCCAGGTGCAGCATGGGTTAGACTCATTTAAACCCCCTTGGGTGCCCACCACTACTCTGCAGTACCTCCCCCACCCAGCCCGCCAAATATGAACTTCTGCCGTGTTCTGGGAACCCCCAGACCCAGTACTAGCCCAGGCCCAGTGAGTGTGTGGGAGAGCTTCCTGCTACCCTGCGCCAGCGAGACCTACTGGCCCAGCCCAGGCACAACATGGGTGACACCCTCTTTCACCCTTTTGGGATACAACCCATTACTCCTTAGTACATATCCACACTCCTCCCACAGAGTAGGAATTTCTGTCCTGTTTGGGGAATCCCCAGATCCAGTCTAGTCCAGGCACGGTAAGTGTGTGGGAGAGCTGCCTCTCCCCCCTACTCCACCTTGTCCCCTCCAGACTCATCTAAGACCTGGCATACAGGCCTGGGGTAAAACCTTTCAGCTGCAATCCCTGCAGAGAGTGGAGGGGACAGAACCACCCAGCTAGTCCAGGAGAAGAACATCATGGCAGAGGGGCTCAACAGGTTCACCCCCAAAGGCAGCAACAGGAAGGGACTGAGCACAGCAGCAAGACCCAAGCCAGGCACAAATGGATAAATCCAAACTTTGTAGATCTACACCTGAACTTTAGTAGGTGCTAGGGCTATAACTAAAACAAAGATCTACAACAAAGGTCAGAAGACAGTGCTACACAAATGACAATGAGAAGGAAAAAATGCAATCTCAGAACCCAAGCCCACCCATAACAAGTGCATGGGACACTAATACAGAACAAATTAGAAATCACACAGCTGAAAGCAATGAATCAATGGCTTCTGAATGAAACAGCTGCAGAAAGGTATAGAGGAACTCAGATTGGAAATGAAAAAAGAAATCCCTGA
>NDGM011074074.1:0-11778 GCA_002564305.1 Octomys mimax
ATTGATATGTTAAACTTTAAGTCCCTACAGAATATGACAAAAAATTTAAAAAATTAAAATATACTAAAAAATAGGAATAAACAACCCAATATGTTATCCTCTTGCTTTTTATTTTTCCTTTATTTTGTCACAGATTTTTGCTGTACTGTTTGCATTCATTGTGTGGAGTTGGTACATCTAGAAGACATCCCATTTCTTTTTCTTTTTTCCTGTCTTGCCTGTTCGTCACTCCTCCCTCCATCTTTTAATTAGCTTTGAGAAACATCTCTATTTCCCATTATCTTTCTTTTATTTTTCTCTTTGCTTTTCTTTTGGGTTACTCGTATGAGAAAAACCATGTGACATTTAAGCTTGTCTTTCTGATTTATTTCACTTAACATTATGGTCTCATGGTGCATCTGTTTTCCTACATATGATTAAAGTTTGTCTTTGTTTATGGTAAAGTAGTATTTAATTGTGTGTCAATACCACATTTTCTTTATGCATTCATCTGATGAACATATGGACCACTTCCAAAATTTAGTCATTATGAATTGTGCTGGTACAAACATAGAATGCATGTATTACTATAACAGGATAGTGTTATCTCTTTTGGAAAGATACCTAAAAGAATAGTTGGGTCAAATGGAATTTCTAGTTTCAGTTTTTGAGGAATCTCCACACTGCTTTCCATAGTAGTTGCACTAGTGTACACTCACATCAACAGTGCAGAAGGGGCAGGCCCACCTCACTCTGCAAAGCCTCTGTATTATTTGATTTCTTGATGATGGCCATTCTCTCTGGGGTAAGGTGGAATCTCAGTGTTATTTTAATTTCTTTAACAGAGAAGTAGCACTTTTAATTTAATGTTTTTGGTACTAAAGAATGAACTCAGGACTTTGCCCTTGCCAGGCAAGCACTTGTGCTTCTCAGCTATATCCCTGCCGAAATGGCACTTTTTAGATGCTATCATTTTGATACTTCATTTTTCTGTTGGGTACTTCTGAATTTTCATTATATCATATCCATTTTACATTGTAATACTCAAATGTAGGCTAATCAGATAATCCTTTAAATTATCAGGACAAATCACAGAGAATGACAAATCTAACAGAAACATGAATTATTAAAAGAATAAAAAAATGGAGGTCAAAAACAGAGAACTATGGCTGGGCAAAGAACTAAACTATAGGAAGCAGTCAGGAAACTAGAACAATAAGGGAACCCATAAGAAAGGAACTCTTACTTTCAACTGGGAAATCTCATGAGTATGCCCAGAAAAAACTGACATTCTTCTCTTCTTTAAAAGCTTAGGTTCACTAAAGAAGGACCAAACAAATATAGTTTTGCAAATTCTGAAGGTTGTTATCATGGCACTGACTACAGGCAGGTATACCCAGCCTGACTGACTGAGTTCCTCTAAATGTAGGGGGTCTTATCAGTATCCAGCTGAGTCTATTTTTCCTATATATATATCCATGAATTGCTTAATGCCATGTACTTTTATGACACTTTCAAAAGCGATCATATGTATCTTATCAGTGGGTTTCAGTTTGTGCAGCCTTGTACAAAAATCCATGAAACTCTATTTTGAGTTTCACTAAATCTATTTCTCTCTCATTTCTTTCTGAGTATTGCAATCCAACTCTACAGGTAGCAAATTGAAATGTTTAGTGGCCCATTGCAGACAGATTGAATCTGAAAAGAATACAGCAATAAGAAAGAAGCAACGCATCAATATCATATAGTAAAGCTCTCACCAATGACAGCACTGATGTAGGGTGAATGATTGAGCATTTGTTAAAATTCTACCATTGCAAAACTAACCTATTATTTTCCTGGTTGTGCACTGAAATACCTCAATCATCAAGAGAACAAGTCAGTAAAAAAAATGTAGTTCATTTTCTACTGCTGTTGTTTCATGGGGATAGTGTGGCATACAGTACTCTCAACCCTGAACATCAATTTACCAATAGCATGCTTAATTTATCCCTAGCTTCATTCCTTGTGTAAAATGTCTGCTACACTGATGCTGGTGGTGATGTGTTTTCCTTTTCCTCCCCCTTCATACAACTCCTAGGTTGTTAAAGTTAAACCTCATAGTATGATATGATTTTCTGGTTTAGGAGTATCTTATCTTAAAAAGAAAGAAAAGAAAAAATATGACAATCATGTGAAGTAAAAACAAAGGAAAAATCAGTAGTAACTGCCCTGGAAAATGTTGCTTTATTTCTTTGGCTTTACAATAAAAACAGTTGAAGCTAACAGACAGACATTATCTAGTAGCATTTCATATCTCTAAGTACAAGTTTACACCCCATATAATCTCCATGTCTAATTCATCTCACCTCTGAGAAAAGACACAGGAAATGGCCTCACTGATCATGTATAGAGGAGACGAGCAGTCCCCAAGCACTGCCCACTGGATGACAGAAGTCCAGTCTATTACCTGTGCTTTTGCTGCTTTATTTTACTCATGTATCCTATACTATGGGCCTGGTTATTACAGCATGAAATACTTGATTGAACTCACAAGTTCCTTGAAAGCCAATAAAAATTTGACAACATTCACAAGAAAAGCACAAAGAATTTAAGAGTAAACACTCTGATTCTTCTGCTACTTGATGATTCGAGGATAATGGGTCAAATGTATGTGTGGTGTAACAACAATCTAAAGGCAGTCTAACTAGTGCATATATCACTGATGATGTAGCAGGCATTCCTCTATGTGCCTCACTCACACAAATCCTACCAAATGGTTGGAGCTGAGCACTTGTCTAGCATTATAAGCCTCAGCATGGAAGGGAGGGAGGGAGGGAGGGAGGGAGGGAGAGGAGGAAGGAAGGAAGGAAGGAAGGATGGATGGATGAATAGATAAAATCACTGGCCCAAGATTTATAGGTAGTTAGAAACTGGCATCAAGGTTATCAGCCTATACTCACAGAATTTTTATTTTTATTTGAAAGTATATTATTTTATTTCTTTTTTTATTTTCATAATTTTATTGAGAAACAAACAGCAATGAGACAGTTTCAACTCTGATTAATAGAACAGTTTCAATAATTAATACACTGCATATTGTTGTCTTAGTTGTTATTCACTGTACAAGATATAGACATGATATCCTGTTTACAAACACCATGAGAACAAATCTTTCTATTAATTGAATTAAGAGAATGTAGCTGTATATCTATTGTAACTATTTTGAATATACAGATACAAAATGGTTGTTCATTTCTATCCCTTTGTTTAGTTGTCATTTAAATATTATAGGTGTGTGAATTCAGCAAAATATTCCAAAATAGTCCAGTAATCCATAATAGTAGTGAGTTTTCTGTAAGAATGTCAATGTCAGAAGTTATTGACTTGAGCCTTTTACAGCTCAACATATTAATATGGAAAGCATATCATTTTAAAAGGAAGTAGAAAACAGATTATGATAGTGATGGGTCTCTATCAGGGGAAATCTTAAAACAATGCTAAACTCAGTGTAGGCGAGGAATAGACACAATTCCCCAGCTACATACTGTGAGGTTTGGGCAAACTCATATTAAAATATGATTATACCTACTTCTGTTGGGCCAGATGTAATCAAAACCTTAATATGATAAGAAAAAAGGTATCTAAACAACTTGGCAGGTAACAACACTAACCTGCTGGGACAGAACCTTTTACAGGTGGAAGCAGAGTAATTAGTTTGCAGAATGTTTCACTGTAGCTGATTGGTAGTACATGAAAGTGCCTTGCTTTTTACTACATTTTTTGCCCCTTCTTAACAACATCTCCTGGATTGTATTCCTCCACAGAAATCTATATATTTCTATAGCACCTCTGCCAATATCAACTGTGGCAGCACCTGCCTGATTATAAGTATAATTGACTGTATTTTGTTGTCTCACAAACCATGTTACTGAAGAGGCAACTGCTTGTCAGAGTCACCATTCTGAAGATAACATCCATTAAGAGTTGTCCTGTTACTGAAAGGAACAGCCGTTTGTGCTACCAGATCAATGATCTAACTTCTTTTGAAGACAAATCTAAGCCTAACACTACAAAACTACTTCGTTGACAAAAAGGCAATTAAACAACAAGCATTCTTACATTTTTAACATTACTAAATGCTGAATTTTGGTAAGATAGTCTTATAGAGTATGTAAACATGAATGATAATACAGTAGTAGATCTATGAGGTTATGAAGAACAGGCCAATTGAGATTTTTATTTTATATTTTTTCATTCATTCATTCATTCATTCATTCATTCATTCATTTTGAGGCACTGAGGATCAAACTCTGACCTTGTACTTTCCCGGCAGGTGCTTAAACTGCTGAGGTATCTCCCCAGCTATCTTATATCTTTAAAAATCATATTGTTAAGGTACAACTGACACAAGAAAAGCTGTACACAGCATACTTAATGAGTCTGGAGCTAATTATATATCACCTTTTCAGCCTAATCTTGGAGAATTTATAAGACTCAGGGTTGTGGTCTTCTGTCCTCTCCGCTTTCTCTTCCTTTCTTCTTTGAGACAGGGTTTCACTAATTTGCTATCTCAGGTGCCCTTAAACCTGACTTCCCTAAGTACCTGGAGCTACAACATATTCTGCCACATGTAACTGTCTTTATCTCTTCCATACCCCCAACCACTGCAGTGCTGTAAACCTAGGGCTTCACACAGTATACTAGGCAAGTGCTGTACCATTAAGCTACATACCCTATTTCAAATTTAAAGTGAAAATATTGATAATACCTGTTACGGTTTATGTCAGGGTGTCATCCCCCAAAGCTTCATGCAGTAATGGAGTGAGCTTCTAGAGTTTGTGATTGATTCATGGTCCAGTGCTGGGCTTATGGGGTGTGAGTGCTACACCTACCCTGCAATAGGTAGCCTGCATACAATAGAAGGGAGCAAAAGAGGTTTGCTCTCTGAAACTCCTCCCATTTTGCTCTTGTTGCTTTTGCTGTTTTTCACCACTATGAACTGTCACTCCTCTGCCACACTACTTTACCCTGCAGCCAGCTGATTATGGACTGAAAGCTCCACAAAATGTGAGTTAAATAAATCTTTTCTCCTTTAACCTTGGGTGTACTATTTTGTCTCAGCAAGGAGAGAAAAATAACTAACACAATACCACAGTTTACCATGGGATTTAAAAGAAAAAACATATAAATTGCTGAGTAAGTACCTGCAATGAAATAGAAACTTCATCCCGCAAAAATTTAACCTCTGGGGAAATAACAATTTTGACTGTTCTCTACCATGTAAGTGTTCACTAAATATTTATTCAATAAACAAACATGCAGTTTTACCTTTTCCAATCCTTTGTCAATTAATGACAATTTTCTTTTCAACAGTGTGGAAAGAAATTCTTTTACTAGGACTAGGTAATTTGTTGAATCAATATGTCATATCCTAGTCTATTTTATGTTTCTATAACAAAACCCCATAGAATAGGAGATTTAGAACACACAGGGCAGAGAGATAGCTTAGTGGACTAAGTGCCTGCTTAGGCAAGTGCAAGGACCAAGATTCAAACCCTAGCACCACAATGGCCCTGCCCGTGGACACAATGAGCTGGCCATCAAGAGTGGATGTGGTGGCACACGTCTATAATCCCAGCATGGGGGAGACTAAAAAGAGGAGGATCATGAACCTGAGCTGCTGCATAGTGAGACCCTGTACCAAATACATAAAAAAGTACAGAATTTTATTTCTTATAGTTTTAGAGAATGGAAGTCTAATATCAAGGCTCAAATATTTGGTGAGGGCTTTCTGCATAGTAACATGGCAGAAGGACATGTAAGCATACAGACAGTGAACAAAGGGCAGCAGCTTATCCTTTCATCAGGAGCCAGCTCTGGCAATAACCTGTCCTTGATATGGACATTAATTTACTCATGACTTTCAGTGGTCTACATCACAATATTGTTAAACTGGAAAATGAAAAAAAGTTTCAGTTCTTCAGCATGAGGGTTTTTGCTTGTTTTCATTCACCATACTAGTGACTGAGTCCAAGGTCTGACATATGCTAGGCAAGTACTTGACCAATGAGGTACATCGTCAACTCTTTCTTTTCATTTCTTTCTGTTTGTTTGAAATCAGGTCTTGCTAAGTTGCTGAGGCTGTCCTCAAACTTGTGATCTTGCTGCTTAGCAACAACACGAATTATAGGAAGGAAATTCAAATTACAGCAGTCCCCACCTAGTTCTTACCTTTCCAAAACTTAGTGCTGCAAATATCATAAGAACTTATGATGATAAATGTCTCAAATTATTTATTCAATTTACTAAGTCACTTATGAAAAGTTCTGTTTTCTGTATTAATCACATTTTTCTCCCCCCCCCTTTTTGTCTTCTCCTTATAGTAAATAGTCACATAGTGGGATGGGGAGAGGACTCAATAGAATAAGCGCTTCCCCGGCAAGCAAAAAGGCCTAAATTCAATCCTTGGTTCCTCAAAAAAAAAAAAAAAAAAAAAAAGTCATACAGTTTTACATTAGTTTATATACTAATAGAATCAATGCTTCTATTTCCAGTCTGAGTAAGACTTGAACGTTGATTGGTAGCTCTAAAACTTCCACATCTGTTGGTTCTTATTGGCTTTTGTCTTACAAATTTCAAAATAACATTCTATCAGTAATATAAAGTAGAAAGCATGAAGAAAAGTCTGGTACTTCTACTCTTTCATCATCTAAGCAACTGCCAATGATCACTTGATATCCAGATTTCAAAAGCCAACCATCTTAAAATCTACTGGAACCAAAATTACAACCAATATTTCTCAGTAATAAGCATTTGAGGGCCGGCAAGATAGCTCAGTGTATTAAAGCGCTTGCTTAAGGATAGACAGGGACCAACTGGGGTTCCATCCTTGGCATGCCACGCCTGCCTTACCCCTGTGGCGTGGTGAGAAAATGATTGAGACTGAGCATGGTGGTGCGCATCTGTAATCCCAGCACTTGGAAGGCTGAAAACAGGAAGATCACTATGAGTCCAATCTGTGTAGTGAGACCCTTTAAACCTTGTACTAAATAGATTTTTAAAAAGGGCCAGCCAAATAGCACAGAGGCTTAAAGCATCTGCTTAGGCCCAGGGGCCAGGAGTTGGATCCCCAGGCCTGCCATGCTGGCCCCACCCCGCAGCGTGCTAAGGTTTTGATTTGAGACTGGGCATGGTGGCGCAAACCTGTAATCCCAGCACTTGGGAAGATGTAAATAGAAGGATCATTATGAGTCCGATCTATGCAGTGAGACCCTGTAGACCCTGTCCTAAAATACACACACACACACACACACACACACAAAATAACAATAATAATAAATAAAACCATTTGAGTAGCTCAGTGCTGTGGCAATTAACTGAACATCCTGTGCAAAGCCCTTGGATCAATTCTCAGCAATGCCCAAAAAAAGAGTACAGCCAGGCGTGGAGGAATACTGCTGTAATCCCAGAATGTAAGAAGCTTAGGCAGGAGCTTGATGCCAGCATGGACCACATGGTGAGTTCAAGGCAAGCCTGAACTACACAACAAAACACTGTCTCAAAAAACAAAACAGACAAAAAAGTATGCTTTCAGGATGTGAGATAAGTATAGGCAGATTACTAAGAGCTAGTTTAAAATACAAAGCATTAAAAGGTATTTTTACTTATTTTTTTTTAATTTAAGAATAGTTTTTTTGTCATTTTCCAGATAAAGCACAGGTATAAGTATAAGCTAATTCTATCTTTTTTTTTTTTTTTTTTTTGTGGAACCAGGGATTGAACTCAGGTCCTTGTGCTTGCCAGGGAAGCGCTCATTCCACTGAGCCATCTCCCCAGCCCTAATTCTATCTTTTACCAGTAAAGTGTCATTGAAAATATTTAATTTTTTATTTTTTTATTTTAGGGAAGGATCTACAGGGTGTTCAGGGTCTCACTACTATATTGGACTTGTAGTGATCCACCTGTTTACAGCCTCCTGAGTGCTGTGATTAGGACAGGCATATGCCACCAGGCCCAGTCTCAATCACAGACTCAAACTCAGCCCACCCATGGGGCGGGGCCGGCACAGCAGGCCCAGGACGGAACCCTCAGCCCTTGTGCCTGCTTACCGGTGCTTTAATCTGCTGAGCTATTTGACCAGCCCAAAAATCTTTGATATCACTTGGCAATTACTTATGGGCTAAATGAGTCTACTAGTCCCAATTTTCACTGATTTTTTTTTTTTGTTGTTTGTTTTTTAAAAAGAGAACAGGAAGAAAAAAGTCACTTGATGAAAACATAAAAATTGTAAGAACCCTATCTTCTTATTCATATCAATTGAGCCAACTACTCAAATAATCTCAAATTTCCTGAGTATCCTTGGTTCCAGCCTTCCAGCCCACCCAATAAAGTTAAAGAAAAAGCCACCAGAGTTGCAGGCCTTCTGTAATATGAACACAGGCAGGGTTTTCTTTCCTGTCCTAAGAAAGAAACAAGAAGGGTTGGAAATTCCTTTGGCCTCATACCTGATTTGAATTTGGAAAATGTTGCTGCTATCAGCAAGCTAAGTAAAATAAGCAAGACAGCTCCTTTAGTGTATATTCTTTGCATCCACGTATATTTAGAAAGCTGCCTTATTTTTCTACTTTTTCTTCTTCAATTTCTATAGTAAAGTAGCAGTGATTACTGAATAGGTTGTCAAATGATCTATGATTAAAATCTGATTTTATTATTCTCAAAATCACTATCCTCACAGCTGACAATCATCTACCCTGCGCTAAGCAATAAAGGTGGCTACCAGCCACACAGGACTAACACTTCAAATATGGCTAATCCAAATGAAAATGCACTCTAAGTTTAGAGTCTATTTTTAGTTTTAAAGATTTTTTTTGAAATGAAAAAGAAACAGAAAGTAAAATAACTTAATTTCTATCTTGATTACATGTTGAAATGATCATATTTTCAATGGGCTGAATTAAATTAAAAATACAATTTACTCAGCTGTGTGTGTAACTGCAGATTGAACATAGGGCCTCACACATACAAAGCAAGTGTTCTACTGAGTCACAACCTTAGCCCTTTTTAGTTTTCATTTTGAGATAAAATTTCCCTAAATTACACCAGATGGCCTTCAACTTGCAACCTTCTCATCTAACCTCTAAGGGTCCTGAGATCACAAGTACAAGTCATAGCACCTGACTTGTTTAAACTCTTTTTAAGGTTGGCGCAAATTGTTTCCAAAGAAATAAAATCCTATTTGTAGGTCAGATTATAATTCTACAGGGAATAAAATAATATTTGTAGCTCATATTTTGTTTGTATTGCAGAGGGATGATCCCTAAATTTGATAACCCAAAGTCATATCTATCGTTGACTTAGGGCTTTATGCATATATAGAGGTAAACATGGGAACATATATATATATATATATATATATATATATCCATAAATTTGCTCTGGTAATTGATAAGTCAATCTGTCATTCATAAAATACAAGAAAGTTAGTATGCTGTAAATTTCTTAACTAGGTGTTTTCATTATTATAATTCACTTATATTGAGCCTAATGGAATAAAAAACACACACATATTTCACATGCATAGACCTACATATATACATACTTACAGTAGTCTTAAAAGTAACATTAATTCAAGAAGTTGGAAGAAACATTCATTCATAAACTAGCAGAAAAGGGCCAGGGATATAGCTCAGTGGCATAGTGCCTGCCTGGCAAGCACAAGTCTTGGGTTTGATTCCGGGTACAAAAGAAAAAGGGAAGGGAAAGGGAGAAGGGAGGGAAGGAATAGGGAGAGGGGAAAAGGAGAGGGTAAAGGAAGAGGAAGAGGAAGAGGAAGGGAAGTTTGATTATTTTAATGTTATGAGTCTACTGTGACGGCTAAATACTAATAGAAACTATAATTTAATAAACAAATATAATGAACAATTGGCATAGGAAAGCCCCAATGAAAATACGCTCCTTAATGGTGCCTAAAACAGGGTGATTAAAGAAGCAAACACTGTCCCATTTGATCTTGCTGATCTTTTCTAATAATTTTTAAAATCTTTCTTCATTAAAATCTTAAAAGTAATATACTTTGACTCAGCCCCAATTGAGATCATATCACAGATGCTGAACTATGCAATCTATTATTCTTCACAGCTCTTTTTAGGGCTTTTAAGCTCTATCTGGAGAATAGAAAATTTCTGAAGTCTAGGACAACAGTTTAAACTATTGAGGGAGAAATGCAACTTGAAAATTGAGACTTTCTGGGTGTTTTAAACACTTTGAGGAAATATCACAACTAGAAGATAAATTTTATTTTTCAATTTATGCCCAAACTGTATTTTGACTGTCAGGTTTACTACAAAGCCCATCTTTTCTGTTTACTCTATCAAGAAAAGTATTGCTACTTTTGATAAATATGTAAATAGATATTAAATATAAAAGTAAGTTATTGTCCTAAAATACTTGTATCAGATGTTAAATATTTACATCAGAATTACTGCCACTTTAAAATATTCTATAATTTGCATAATTGCTTTCGAAAATTTCAGTAGCAGCATATCTTTCCTATTAAGATCAAACTTCAATATGAAATAAACAATAGTTCAGCAGATTAAAGCACCTGCTTAGGCAGAAACTGTGGCCAGGGATTGCCCGCGCCCCCCCCCCACCGGCGTGCCATGGTGGCCCTAACCCCTGGGCGACTGAGATAGTGATTGAGATTAAGCATAGTGGTTTGCCTATAATCCCAGTTCTTGGGAGGCTGAACACAGGCAGATCAGTACGAGTCTGATCTATGTAATGAGACTCTGTAGACTCTTACTAAAATCCAAAAAAAGAAAAAAAGAAAAGAAACAAACTGCATACTATGATGTGATATTACATATATACACAAATACAAACAGAAAATATACAATAATACACACAAAATATGTAAAGGAACTGTACTTAATTCTTAAGACTTTAAATTTTCTATGAGTTAATTCCAAAGGAAGAGTTTTATAAAAAGGAAGAGCAAAATAATGAAAAACAGGAAACAGGGATGGAGAGGAGAGGGAAGTAGAGAGGGAAAGAGGGAGAAAAAGGGACAGAAGGAGAGAAGGGGACAGGGAGAGGGAGGAGAAGGAGAGGAAGAAAGAGAGGGAAAAAAAGGAAGAGGGAGAGAGGGAGAGAGAGAGAAGATTAAGGCATGTAGGGAGGAAGACAAGAAGGGAGAGACAAAAAAAGGGGGGGAGACAGAATGAAAAAAAGGAATTGGGGTGTGTCACATACATGTGTCAGCTCCACACAAGAATGTAAACATTATGCATTGCAAATATGTACACCCTTTCAAAAAAAGTAAAGAAAAAATGCAAGTGATCCAGAGATGAGTATATGAGAAAAGAAAAATGAGATCAAAAGAGTAGCTAAGACATATTATGTACATGTACCAATTGCCCACAAGGAATGTAAACAGTATATACTACACACATGTATGAATGAATGAAATGATTGTTTTTATTTTTTTATTTCTGAATTTTAGGGAAGGGTCTACATGATGTTCAGGGTCTAACTACTAGATCATACTTGTAATGATCTGCCTGTTTACTGCCTCCCAAGAGCTGGGATAACAGGTGAGCACCACCATACCCAGTCTCAATTGCTGTCTCAGGATGCCCTGAGGGCAGGGCCAGCATGGCAGGCTCAGTGATGGACCCCCTGGCTCCTGGGCCTGCTTGCAGGTGCTTTAATCCACTGAGCTATTTGGCCAGCCCTGAAATAATTTTTTTTTTTTATATCCATTGCAAATTTATTATGCATTAGGAAGCTTAACCTAAAAACCAATAGCATAGTAAA
>NDGM011074083.1:0-26485 GCA_002564305.1 Octomys mimax
TATGTATATATAATTCTACCAGTTACTATAAGAGAGTTAGGACAGCATGATCAGCAGAACAGAAAAACTATCCAGTATTCCTTAAAATGACATATGGAAGCACAAAATCTTATACCATGACAACATTCCAAAACTTAGGGATCGTCAAATAGCTCAGTGGATAAAAGTGCCTGTAAGCAGGCGCAGGAGCCAGGGGTTCAATCCCCAGGCCTGCTGTGCTATCCCTGCCCACGGAGTGCACTGAGATGGCAATTGTGACTGGGAGTGGTGGCACATGCCTGTAATCCCAGCTCTTGAGAGGCTGTAAATAGATGGATCACTATAAGGCTGACCTAGTAAGAGACCCTGAACACCCTGTAGACGCTTCCCTAAAATACAAAACAAACAAACAAACAAACAAAGCTTATTATATGACCTTTGAAAATTTCATGTCCCAATATCATTTTAGTATACTATATTACAGTTGAAATAGGATAAATAAAGGATAGAAAGAAAGCCAATGATATTGCTTATTGAAGAGCTATGACCTCAAGGGCCTATAAAGGACATTGTCTTTTGGTTAGTTCTTATTAATTGTTTAGGAAAGGATGGATATATGAACGATTAGATGAATGCTGTATTAGCCTAGTAGTGTATCCTGGTAGAATTAAAGAAAATCAACAGAAATCAAAATACTAATATATATTCAATCTTTCTTCCCCAAAATCATCCTAACCTTCTTGTGGTAGGTGTACGTGTGTGCATATATACATGTATGTGTGTGTATACATATATATACATAGAAACAAATATAATAAATAACATGTCATACATATGATATATACAATTATACATGTTATTATGTGATCGATAATTATGTAGCATATTGCAGCTGGTATTCTATATGATGTATTCTCAATTTATAATTATAGCAATATATTTTGTATTATTCAAAAATGATATTGTACACAATTATGCTATATATTATCAATTGTGTTTTATATTAATTGTTGAAATATATTATAATATTTATATTATAAATGTATTATATTATAATAAATATTATATTATAATTTATATTATAGTATATTATAATAAATATTATATTATAATATTTATATTTCATATTATAAATGAAAGATTTCAAGGGACCAGGGAGATGTCTCAGTAGCATAACCTTGGCAAGCTCAAGGGCCTGAGTTCAATACCCAGTTCCGCCAAAAAAAAAAAAAAAAAAGGTTCCATTGAGCCAAACAATTTACATGGCCAACCTCAATTTCAATACAAGAGTAAGCTACAAAGAGTACCAATGCAAGGGAGCATTAGTAAGTTAAAGCATTAAGTGCAATCAAACTACTTGTCCCTATTAGATTATTTATTGATTGATTGAATGATTTTGGTACAGGGTCTCACTACACAGTTGTACTTGTAGTGATCCTCCTGTCTCAGTCTCCCCAGTGCTGAGATTACAGGTGTGCACCACTACCCCCAGTTCTGGTGGCCAACTCTTGGTATGGGGCCATAATAACATGTGGTACTGGGGATTGACCATGGTTCCCTCGGCTCACCAGGCAGGTGCCTAGACTGCTAAGCTATCTCCCCGGCCAACTCTTCCATGTTAAGTTGAAGAAGGAGTATCTCTTTTTTGCTGTGCGATGTGAGCTGAGGGAACCACCTCGAAGTTCTTCACTAGTGAGTGGCAAGATGGATTTCAACTTGACAGAGGCCCAGAAGGATCATTGCCAGAATTCCCTAGACTGTTTATTGGACAAGTGAATTTCTAAAAACCAATTCAGACATCTTGAAAGACTTTCTTAGAGAAGGCCTGGAAATTTCTATTTTCATTAAGTATGTGCAGATGAGAGAATGGAGATACGTACTTTATCTGTTTCCATTTTCATGTGGCAAGAAGGCCTAATGTCTGGAGGATGCTGACAAGGTCCTGTAATTTATGTGCTCACTTGTTTTTGTTAACTGCTTTGTCTCTGATGAGAGTGTTGTCCCAAGTAGTGAGATTCATCATTGGTGCTATGGAGACTGGACTTTCCCACTAGCACTCACTCTGTGGACAGCACAGGGCGGTCAAGAGAAATGAGAATGGAGCTCACTGGGGAAGTAAGGAGGAAAGTGACGAGGAAGATAGTGGATACAGATGCACATAGGAACATCTTCTTGGCGGAAAAGTCAATGCTATAGCCATGAAGGTGAGGAAGCTCTCTCAGAATGGAGGGAAGAAGCAAATATAGTAAATTAAATCATGTAAAGTCTCTACACATTCAGGACTCAAAGAGACAGGGAGACAGCACAATGGGAAGGCTAAAAATGTCAAGGAGATAAAGGAAGCCAAGACAAGGTGGAACATCAGAGCCAGGGGAGGGAGGGATGCCTGTGCATACCCTGGAAAGACTCAAGACAGTTTGTGTCACACGCTATGTCCTCAACTATTAATTCCACATATTAGAGCTTACTTACTTTCAGAATGGTCACATAAGTCCAAGATCAGGTTCTAGAAGCACGTGTTCTACATTATGCTTCATTTTTTCTGCAGATATCAAACAAGGGGCAGAGAATTCACCTGAATGAGCAACCTCAGTAGTGTGGATCTTTAGTTCCCTGAAAAGCTCCTTGTGTTAAAGGGTTAACCAATCCTTTAACTGAATCAACCAACCCAGTTGATGGGCTTTGGGGAAGTGACTGAATCGTGAGGGCTCTCACTCAACCCACAGATTCATTCACCAATAGAATTGGAAGTTGATGGCGTTATGAGAAGATAAGGAAAACATAGAAAATAAAGTCTCATTGTATGAAACATCACTTTTGTCCAAAATTCAGTCTGCCTTAGCTGCAAAGAGTATTCTGTGTCTGAGAATAGAAGGGCAAAAAGGAAAACTAGTGGCTACATTAGTTTCTTCCACAAGTGCCTGTGTTATACAAAAAGATAGGGTCACTAAAAGAAGCGCTTGTGAACTGCTGTAGTACTGTAACTCCATTTCATAGAGGAAGCCTACATGAAATAAGACTGGAAGTTTGTTAAAAATGCAGTAATCACTGTATAAGTATACTGCACTGCCAACATACTTGGAAGGGACTTGCAGTTGGAGAAGTCTTGGATACTCCAGAATTTGCATGGGATTTTTAACAGCAATATTCTGGAAAAAGCCATTCAAAGCATAAGGAAGAAGTAGATAAGAGGCACAAATTTGGGAGTGTGTGTGTGTGTGTGGCAGGGGTGTGTGTTCATGTGTGTATGTGTGTATGTGTAGACTAGGGTGGCAAATGGTGCCATAGTGATATGAGTAGTGGAAATAAGGGCAGAAGAAAAGAATCAAGTTTAGGTTAGCTTTGAATAAGAATTTAAGATAATTTTGGAATTAGTGGGAGTAATGGTGGGTGTGTGCAGCTGTTAGCAGTGGCAACCCTAGCAAACCAACACAATGGGTCCTGTGCTCTCATCTAGAATTAAAAATCTGTGTAGATCAGGATGGGGTAAAACATTCTATTAATAAATGAATGGGACATATTTTAAGACCTTACATTTCTCCAACATTGGAGAGTCTCTGTGCTGTGCTGTGGTGAGAGCTGAGAGGACTTGGGGTGAAGAAGTATGGTCTCTGGAAACATAGAGTGTGGATATCTGAATTTAAAAGTGTCAGCCCATGCGGCTGAGATAAGATGCAAGGACAAGACACCTGTTATCTACTGCCATGATGACAAACTAGTGAGTTAAACACCACAATCCTGTTTTTGTTGTTGTTGTTTGCTTGTTTGTTTGTTTTCATGCAGCTAGAGATCAGTTGAGCAGTTTTCTTCTTTTGCATGAGAATTGGCTGATTTCACCTGGTTCCACCCATTTGTCTGTAGTCACAGAGTAGGTGCCAGCAGGCTGGTTGGCCTTAGGATCGCCTCAGATTAGATGGCATTGGCTCTTCCACATGAGACTGTCTTGGTGCCTGGGTGCTACCCCGGCATACTATCACTGCAGCAGCTTCTTTTGTCCAAAGCAGCTGTCCTCCCAAACACAGACTCAGAAGAGGAAAAAGAGAATCCATACCTTAACTGGTAGCTGCAGAGACTCATTTTAAAGGACAAGGTTACAGAAGTGGTAAACGTACCTAAATGGAGTTTTGCAATCCATTAAAGACAGAACAATGCCAAAGACTAACGTTTGCACCACAGTATTGTGTGGCATTAAAAGAGAACACTCACCTGAATCTCCCATCCAATACAGGAATTCCCCCCAAATTAAAGTCAATAAATAAATAAATTCTTACCACTTGGCCATTTGACCTCACTTTTCTCACTAGGCAAAAAAAAAAGAGGAACACACAGACCATAGCTCTCCCACCCCTGCTGCGCAGCACAGCATTTATCTGGCCTCTGCTATGAGTCACAGCTGACTGAGGGGTGCAGGGAGGTCAAGAGCCATGGCCTAAAGCAAAGACAGAATTTGATGGGGGTTGACCAGAAGGCAGGACAGGAGACCCGCAAGTGCAGGCGTTGTCTCAGCCACAAGGGTGCTTTCTGCAGCTGGGAAACTTGGGCAGCATTTGCCTCTTTTGAAGGCTGCAGGGTGAGATTCCACAGGTCTTGGGCTGCAGGCTTAGGAAGCTTATAGTTTTGTGTTTCTGAGAAAGAATTGCTGACTTCACACATGTTTGAATCATTGCGCTAAACGTGTTGCAACTGCCTCCCATCCTGTGCACTGATGTCTCTGTTCAACAGACCATTTCACCCCTCCATTGTGCAGAACCCAGGGGCGAGTTACCTGGTCAGTTTGAGAAGTTAATATTTAGAAGGACTAATGACTGCATATAATTTCCTGCAGGAAAGAAATAATAAGCCAATGTTATCTATTGACCCACTCCCGTGTATATTTGCATTTGACAACTGCTTTTTAATTTAAATTCTACAGCTCAATGACAAGTAAGCTCAACTGACTGTTAGGACTTTCTTCCAGTTATTACTCTATTTCTTTTTTTTGGCTACATAGTAACCTATGTGAAATACACAAATATTTTTGCATCTAGACCCAAGCAGTTAACAGTTTTCCTAATGTGAGGTAAAGATTAAATGAAACTCTTACAGCCTAAGACAAATTTGGAAACAAAGCGGAAGGTTTGCCAAACAAGGCTGCTCTCAGTCTTACGATGCCTTACTTTGAGATGACTGTCCAAGAAACAAAGGCAAACCCCGGCTGGGCCCCCTTCAACCTGGTTAGTAACATCCTTAATTACAGGACATGGCATCATTTTGATTCACAGCAGAATAAAAGGCATCTATTTGTATATTTGGAATTTTGAATGAGGATTTCCTGATGAAGTCATTCCTGCTTCACTACGGTCTTGCTTATATCACTAGAGTTAAAACCAGGTCACCATGTCCTTGCAGTGGTACACAGTGTACACACACACACACACACACACACACACACACACAGACGCATAAGCACATGATTTTTTTTCATAATGTAGTAAAAACTTACTTGAACGTAATTTTCTCCCTGAGTAGTGCTGGCACAGAATCAAACTCTTAACTCAAAAGGAAAATGATTTAAATAAATCATACCCCATCTGCATTGCCTGCCAAGAAAGAGCACCTTTTGTTAAATCATTTGAGGCTTATTTGTCCTGGATATGCCATTTAACAGAGAAAGACAGAGAATAAAGCATCAGTTGATAGTATCCAGGGAAGATGCCACTGGATTCTCAAGCTTCTTTTCTCAGAAATATTTAAAAACAGAAGACAACGAGACTTTGAGCAATGAACCATTGCTTCTTCCCTCTGATTGAGCTCCCAAAAGAATTGCTTCAGGTATCCTCTCTAACTGGTGCTGAGCTCACCATAATTTCTCACTGCAAGTACAGTGTTATCTGTAGAGACAATAAAGTTTGCTAAAGGCTAGATCAATGGTTTCAATGTCATGGAGCCTGTGTTTCTCTTGCATTGCCCATCCCACAAAGCCAGGCCTTGAGGAGTGAGACAGAAGGTAGAAGGTGCCATTTTCAAGATCTTAAGGGGTTCCACTTGTTTCATATGGCACCCTATGTGAGTGACAAGAGACCTGATTATGTTTGCAGCTGGTCATGGGGTTCCCTCTTCATATTTCTTGTACTGACCCTCCAGAATACACTATTCCTTCAGCCTGGGTCTGGCCCATAGAGCCAACTTAGCCACTCATGACAAGCCAGATATGATGAGAAGCTGACAGCCCTCAGAAGCAGCCCTAGCTGAGTGAGCCCAGGTCCCTTGCTGGTCAGGCAAGATAAACTTAGGCCACGGACCACACTCCCTTTCCCCACAGCTATCCCCAACAAGTCTCACTCAGTCACTGCTGGCAGTCACTGGTCTGATTATAGGCCATTTGAAAAGGAAGTTCATTCAACAGTCTTTATTTTATATAACTTTGGGGAACTGACAGAACTTTCAAGATGCATTCTGCAACAGAAAGTTTATGGCACGCTATGTTCAGATCTTGCATGTATGGAGACAGAATGCACTCTAGCACCTAGGTCGTTCCTCACCTAGAAAGCTCCTACATTTTTCCGGTGTCCAGTTTGCTCTCATAACCACATGCTAGCTGGGCTCTCTCAGTGGAGCCAAAGCCCTATCTCTGCTATGATATTTCCAAGGCTCAACAGTATCAATTTAAATACTTTTCCTTGAGGTCCATCACTGTGAAGAGCAACCTCGCCTTTCCTCCTGGCTTCCATGTGCCAAGCATTCACCTGCTTTTCTTATATTGTCTGTGGCCTTAGGATAGCGTTCTGAAACATAGAGTATATTCTGCCACCCAAACTATCCTGTCAGTATAACGTTGGCTCTGTAGGCCCCAAGAAGCTCCAGGGCTCCAAGCAACAAAGGTAAGAGTCTACTGACTATGGTCTGTGGGACCCCAGAATGACTCAGGTCCTGAAGACCTCTCGTTATTCCTTCCCGTACTTTTCTCCTTACTTTCTGCTTTTTCTCTGGCATGGTATGGCCACTTGTTCCTGGTGTAGGATTTGGTGTTGGCTGTGTACTCTGTAGATAAATACAAGTTTCTTACCTAACTTTACTCCTGACTTTATGCAAAAGCTGCCACCTCACGTTGGCCTTTGCCTGTCATTCCAGGGTCCCTTTAATTCTCTGTCCATTACCCCAATAGCTTCTCTTTATACCTGTCAGTGGTACTTGCCATCATACATAGCTGTCTGCCTGACTTTTTTTTGTCTTCCCATGACAATGTAAACTCCATTGTTGCATCACTAACATCATGCAGCTGACACGGAGAAAGTGAAGTATTTAGTTAATACTTATTTGACTAGTTGAATTTATATATGGTGACCTCAAAGTAAATTGGCAAATATTCCAGAATAATCATTTACTCCTAATCTAGATTTTTTAAAGGAAATGTCAATTTCTCTTTAGCGGGTGACATATTATTTCACCCTTTTGTTTATTCAGTCAGACCTAATCAAGACAAAGCCTTCACATTCAGATAGATGGACTGATAAATTACCTAATGAAGAACAGAATGTATATCTCAAACCAGACTGCTAACTTAATCCCTGTCTGCTCATTCACTCAACAGATGCGAATTACGCAGGAACTAAGTGTGAAGCACTATGGCATATGTCAGAGTGTGTCGGAGAACACAATGACCACATATCCACAACCTCATAGAGCTGACTTATATCCTGGCAGGAGTAACACGCTACACAAGGTGACTGGAGTAGTTAGGGAAAGTGCTTGGCGTGCTGGAAGGATTCACCAGGGGCTCCAGGGAAGCTCCACTGAGAGGTCAACATCAGGCAAGAATTGCGTGTTGGCTGGGATAGAGCATTCCAAGCAGAGAGCAAATCTGGGACTTAGGGATGGAGTGGGAAGCATGCCAATCTGGGCCGAAGGAGAGAGGACAGGGACTGCGGAGCTACAGGAAGAGGGCAGGGGCACCAAGAAGCAGGCGACCTCTAGGAGCAGTGAAAAGGCTTTCATTCTCACATGTGGCTATCATTGCTAAAAGGCAATAAGCAATAGTGAAATAGCGCTTTCTGTTTGTCACATATCAAAAGATAATCCACTTTTTAAAAGATGCTGATACCATTAGGTTGATATGATATGAGTACACAAGCTTTTTTCAGTAAACTGATGCTATTATATTATTTTCTTAATTGCACAGTAGTAGAATACGAATGATAAATATCAAAGAGAAAATAAAATTTGAAAGACAAAATAGAGGGCCAGGCATGGTGGCGACATGCCTGTAATTCTAGGACTCTGGAAGGTTAAGGCAGAAAATTTGCAAATTTGAGCTCAGCCTAAGCTACTTAGCAACATAACTAGACTGTGTCTCAAAATTAAACTAAATGAAAAAAAGATTTTAAAAAACTGTTGTCAATTTCCTAACACCTTAATTTGAAATTCTGTGTCATTTTTATTCTATTCACTTTAAAACAAAATTTAAAAGTTGAGGGCACAGCTCACTGCAAAGAACCTAGGTTCAATCTTAAGTATCAATAACTAAGCTTAATAAGCTGACTTTATTTTTCATTATTTTTGTGGGGGGAAAGGTCTACAGCGTGTTCAGAGTCTCACTACTACATCAGACTCATAGCAATCCACCTGTTCACAGCATCCCAAGAGCTGGGATTACAGGCGTGCACTACCACGCCCAGTCTCAATTGCCCTCTCAGTGCACCCTGGTCCCTGTGCCTGCTTGCAGGCGCTTTAATTCACTGAATTATTTGGCTGATCCTACTTTTTATTATTACAAATTTAATGACTTACAGTTTACACACCACTCAGTTAATCCATTTAAAATTCACATTCGGTTTTTTTTTTTTAGTATCTTCACAACTGTGCAGCCAGCACCGTGCCCCAAACCCTCTCAACAGTCATTTGTGCTTCCACCTCCTCCTCCCAAGGGCTAGGCAACCAGGAATCTGCTTTCCCTCTCTGTGGGTTTGCCTATATTGGTCACTTTATATAAATGGACCATGTGGTCTTTGTGGCTGGCTTTGTCAGTGTTTTCAGCAGCCATCCATGCTGTAACTGTGTCAGGGCGTCATCCCTTTCCAGAGCTGAGTAATAGTACACTTATGGATCTATCACACTTGAGCTATTATCCTCATCCCTGGATGGACGTAGTTCCATTTTGAATATATGGATTCATAATGTATTCAAATATATTATGAATATATATTTAAATATAGTCAGATAGGGGCTGGGGAGATGGTTCAGTGGAATAAGCACTTCCCTGGCAAGTGCATGGGCCTGAATTCAATCCCTGGTTCCACCAAAAAAATATAAATAAATAAATAAATAAATAGTCAAATATATTATAAATAATCCTGCTTTGCACATGTATGTGCAGATTTTTCTCTGTACTTACATTTTCATTTCTATTTCTATACTTTGGAAAAGAACATATTAACTTTCAAAACCAATATAAGGGTCTATTAATATTGCTAACCTTGAATGAAAACTCTCCAATTTGGATTGATTAATAAATTAATAAAAAATTACAGAAGAAAATGTAAGAATGATGGGAAAGCCTCAGAAAATTTTGAGAAATCCTCAAAATTAATGTACCTTAGAGGCTTGATCAATTTTTAGGCAAAATTGCAGAAATGTTGAAAAACTCACATTTAAAAAAAAAACTGTGTAGAGTCTATACAGTTTATATATAAGTAAAATATAATATAATATGTAATAATTTAACAACATTAATGAATTGGTATATTATAATATATTTAATATATAATTATATTTAATTTATAATTGTATATTTTATTATAGCTTATGAACATAAATATATAATAAAATATTAACATATATTGTATGCTATATGTACAAAATACAAATTATATAACATAATATGTTGATCATATTATTATGTGTTTATTTCTCACCATAGAGCTGAAGCAAAGGACCAGGGAGTGATAACGTGAAGCTGTCTTGGTCACTGAGCTACGTGGCTTTGTCAGGTGAATTTATAGAACAGTACATCCCATTTGCAGAGATTTACCCAGCAGCATGGACTGATGATGTCACAGCCGCATCATCAGACAGGAGACATCCATGTTCAGGAGGTATCACACACAGGAGCAGCAAGGCTCCTTGGGGAAAGATCTAGCAAGTCATGGATACCCAATAGGGGCTTCTTCATGAGTGATGCTGGAGGAAGACTTCAGAGACTTATTGTAAGAGTTGAGAGTCAGAGTGACAAGAGGTCAAAAAGCCCAGAGATGATAGCAGTTGTTTGCAACATGTGAAGTAGTTTCCATCCGACATTACAAAGCCAAACAAAGTTTGTTCTGCCTCTTTCCCTCCTTAAATTCTCCAAGGCCCTGTGGTTTAGCAGGAGTAAGAGCGTTCCCAGTGTGGGTGGACTGCTGCTGCCCAGGGGGTTGGGAAATACGGAGTTGAGGAGACCTTAGCCTCAAAAGTCTGACTGTCCTGTTGTGTGGGCTTGCGTCAGACTCCAATGTGTGTGCAGAGAGAGGTCTGTGGTCTGGCAAAGCATCCTATCCAGCCCATGGGTGACTCAGGGTGAGGAGTGTCCCTTTTCTTCTTGAAGGTTATGGGAGCTCAGCTCCTGCTCACCCAAGAGCTGGCAGAGGCAATGGTAACAACTTCTGGCCTCCAAGCAAAAAAGGGGGCCCTGAGTAGGTTGAGGACTTGCTGGGGACAGCTGGTGCTGACCAGTTCCAGAGGAGCTGTTTACCCAACAAAACCTGAGGTCCCTTCTCCCTTTCATCTCTGCCAACCCTATCCCCTGCTGGGGTTTACATCCACAGAGCAACAGTTTCTGGAAGCAAGCAAAGCAACCTATCCCCGGTCACCTGGTAAAGCACAGCTTGTGCATTGTTCTAATTACAGAGAGGCCATAAGGGGCAGTTGTGTCTATAGCATGACCTGTAACAAACTCTCAGAAGCTACTTAGTTGTACTCTCCCTATGAAAAATCATTTCATTGACCTTAAATCTTCTATTAAAGTATCACCCAAAGTATTCCCATGTCTCTGCAATTAAGTTTGTCAGGAAAGACAGAGTGGAAATAGATTGTCTTTTAGAGTCTTTTTCTTCTTACTTATAGAATTGGAGATCAAGAAACCCATGCACTAAATCTTGGTATTGTCTAAAATGGCTTTCATTTTCTAAAATTGAAGCCTAGGAGAACAGGAGACTTGAGCAACATAACAGATAGTGGTACAAACTCAACTGGACTACTAGTCTCCTTCCTCCCCAATCAATATGGCCTTCATGGCACTGCAACTGGCTGGCCAAGAAGCTATCAAAGAAAGACTCATCAGAAAATACTGGCACCAGCTTTCCAAGGTTGCCTCATTCTTGCTGTAGTGTTCTCACCACACCCTTTGCCAGATTATGAGCTAGCTAAGAATTGAATGATCACATTCTGTAGTAAAATTTGATGACTTTTACTTAAGCTCGCTTGACTCATTAGTATAATATTGTAGAAGAATATTTTTCCTTGTAGGAATATGAATAGTAATAGACAATATCCTAATGTGGCAAGGGTAAGGGATGATGTCATGCTAAGTAAGTGCACAACCAACAATGGCTTCTACATGCAACTGATAGCCTAATCCAAAGCTGTGTTTGTCTACATTAAACAACTAGTCTCCAAAACCAACAGTGATAACAAAAACCTTGTTTATAGAATCTGCTTATTATAGTGGCATCTGCACTGCCACTGTGATCAACTTCAGTTCACCACTGGAAGTAGAATTAAGAAAAGATGCTTGGCCACACCACATGTGAGACATTTTCACTGTCCAGGTACAACAGACACAAGCAAACTCAGAGGATGTTGATAGCAAACTGCAGCAATATAAGTAGGATGTATGGAGTTTTGAATGTTCACCATCTTTTACCAATGCATGTCATGGCTTGTGATTGGGTGTCCATTGTGCAGTTGTGCAGTCATAGGTGGGACTTATAGAGCGGCTGAATCTGCAGTTTGTGACTGATTCCTGGTGCAATGCTAGGATTAAGGGTGCTAGAATTAAGCACAAGTGATTAGTAAATCAGCCCACTGATTGGTTTGGAAAGGTCCTAATCCTGGTAGCCTAGAATATGAGGGATGGAAAAAGCTGCATTCATTCCTTTGCTATGTTGTTGCTCTGCTACTTTCTGCCCACCATGAACTGTTTCTCCTGGCCACCCTTCCTTGGAGCCAGCTGATTATGGACTGAAACCTCTACAAACTATAAGTGAAGTAAATCTTTCCTCTTTTAACTTTGGGCCTCAGGTATTTTGTCTCTGCAATGAAATAGAAGTAACTAAGACAGTGATTTATTTTATTGAATGTGTATGTATAGAAGTAACTAAGACAGCAATTTATTTTATTATATATGGTTATTAGATGAATTGACTATAACTGGCAAAGAAATTTTCTGAAAATGTAACAATTGACTTTCACCAGTAGGCTTTAGCATTCCAGGAGAGTCACAGGCTTTCATGTGAATATGTAAACACTCACCCTAAATAAATTAGAGATCATTAGCCTTTTTTTTTCTTATTCTTAAGGTTGCTGGTTCACCACTGAAACTGTTCTTGCCTGCAAGCAATGTGACAAACTATGAGGAGAAATGAAAACATTGGTTCTGAATACAGTTCTACATATATGACAATTGCACACCACACCTCGGCTTCAGGCATTGCAGCAAGAGTTGATCTGTTCTCTTGTGATTGTCTGATCAATTTGTGAAAAGCATGAGAACTGCTGCATTTAGTTTTTTGAATAGCTTATTTCTACTTTACTAAAAAAAAAAAATGGGGCTTAGCATATTTAATCCATCCACTCAAGTCTGTACCTATTAAAAGGCAAAGCCAAAATTTAAACTCAGGTCTGATTGATTCTAAGAGTCTCATGCTCTGCTGAATGAGCTAGCTTGGTACCTATCTGATTCCAGAGACTGGATTTCATTAAAATTAAAAAATGATTAAAGAGGATGAGCATGGATAAGAATCTAACAGTTTCTTACAAGGATTGAAGGAAAAGATACTGTGGTACTGCTGTTCAAGAGAGTTGGGCCTAAAACTATTGTACAGTCAAAGCTGTCATTGAAACTGAATAGCCCTATGGAACTACAGTGGGTTGTGGCTCAGGTGCATGAGGAAGTGTATCTGTTACCTGTCATCACAGTGGCACTCTGGGATACCCCACCAGGAAAACATCAGGAGGTTATGTCAGAAACCACATCCGCACATCCTGAGCCACCTGCAGGCACACAGCCTCCAATGGTCTCGTCTGGAACTGCTCCTGACTCTGCCAGCAGTGATGAAGCTGGCTTGGCTCTGCTTTCAGTATTCCTTCTGCAGGCTTGGACCTGGTCTACCATCAGTTGTGCCTGTTTATATTGGGCCAAGGAAAATTTCCAAGGCAACCTATATTCAAGGGGCAGTAAAGTGGCTTTCTATTCTTTAGTGAAGAAAGGTACAAAATCATACAGTAATAGACACAAACACAGCAGTAAAGAAAATGCATTGCACCAAATTAATCAAAAGAGGAGCAGGGTTGTTAACAGGATAAGGATAGGTTAACTTCTGGCGCCCATACACTTCTAACACCACATAATTTGCTCCCTACTCTTCACTTTTAACTGGACTCCAGCCAGTCCCGGGCCAGCAGCACGACACATTGGAAGGAGCTATGAGCTTGGAGGAAGTCATGGCTCTGATCAGCCCTCACTAGCTGAGCAGACAGATAGCTGATCCTGCACTGAAGCTCTGAGCTTTACCAATCTGCAACAGACAGAACTAAGGTTTCAAGCTGTGAACTTGCAGAAGGGAGTGTGAGAAGGGTTACATACCTGAATTCGTCTGTCTGGTTAGTGAATAATTCTTCCCTTTGTTCCCATGTCATGTATTTTTTCTTTGCCCCTCCAGATTGTAAGCCCCACTTTTCACCTACTCTGCCCCCAGAAGCTGATAGATAGCAACTGCATCAAGCAATGTCGATGCACACTGGCGTCTGGCTGCAATTACTAATGGCAGAGACTTAGGAGACCTGAAAGGAAAGTGGGAATGAGCTCAGGCCATTTCTTTCCCCATGAGGTCACCTTGGACTTTTGAGTCTCCTGACCTGACCCAGATGATTCAGTCTTGTTCTCCTTCCCAGTGCTGGCAAGCATCCACTGCCCTCATTCCTTTCCACCTTGGGTGACAATGGCCCAGATTTCTGCAATACCCTTTCTTATTCCTGCACCTGGCCACATGTTTCTAACCAATCCCTGTTTTAAAGAACCTTCCTTGATTTCTGCTAACTCAAGAGTGATACAGTCTCATATACAGAAAATGTGCACACGTGTGTGCACATACACACAGACACACACACACACACACACTTGACATAAGAAATGATCTGAGATGCCATCTTACCATTGCATCCTGCTCAAAATCCAGACTATCAATCTGGCAACAATAATTCTATGATATCCAAATATAACTCCTCTTAGCACTGAAATGTGTTAACTATAAACACATTTTCTGCTCTCTGTCTAACATATAATAGTGGGAGAAGAGTGTGATTAACCACAAAAACAGAAGTAATGGAAGACATACTCTACAACAACCATTTTTGGACTCTTAGGGCAAACTTTAAAGACATGATGGTGAAGCATGTTGATTGGATCCTGATTCTTCCCTGGAAAGAAACTCTTGGCCCATTGTTTTCCAATACACTGGATCCTTTTTCCAGGATATTCTTTGTCCATTATACTCCTCAGCCACATTGAGTGGACACTGGGGAATCTGTTGTCCTGGGAGACCACACAACTCTCTCAGCCTGTTTGCTCACCGGGTCTGGTTGAGGGAACAAAAGTACTTTAAACCGCAGTTGTCATCAATGGTTTCAGACAGGATTTATGATTTTGCTAGCAATAAATTTTTCTCGAAAGTCAGGGTCCTTTCCTTGGCCCAAGCTAAGGTCCCACCTAGAATGCTACTCTTCCTTTAGAATTCCCACACTGTAAGTCCAGGTTCTTTAGAGAGGATCCATAGATGCCTTCCCCAAGCTCTTAGGTTCTTCCCTATGTTGTCCAGCGGGCTGTATCCACATCTACATCACATACATCATTCTACTGTGCTGCCTTTAGTAAAGTTTACTCACTGTCACTTATTACACTTTAAAAAAACAATAATGCTAACTTGGTTTTATTTAAGCTTCAGCAAAATCCACTCTTATCTGTGTGCCGTAGATTAGGTACTAAGTTACGATAAGGTAAATTAACTTGTCCAAGGTTAATTTTAACAATCCAAGTATTTGGCACACCCTTACACACATGAGGCTGTTGAATAAACTGAACTCCTAGCTCCTTTGAATTTTTGCTGTTCTTTTCCCCATTTATTGTGTGAAACTATTACACCCCACTGTTATCTCTTTTTCATGTAAACATGTATAACTACTATGACCAACCGACGTCTCCCTGCTTTAGAAATTCTTGCTGCAGGCCGTGTTCACCTGTGCCCTCAAACTCATGTCCCAGCTGACTTCCTTGGCCCCACAAGCAAGGTCAGCAGATAACCATATTTAATACAAATCAATGTTTGACAGGTTATTAGAAGATTCCAGAATTCCTGATCCTTTAAATCTCAAAGGAGAATGCTAAATACGGATATATAATTGAAGCTTATGCTAAATGTATAAATATAAGTGGATATGTCTTTGATATTTTTACAGTCAAGTCCCAGAATGATGACAGGATGCTTTCTGGTGTCAGGGGCTCAAGGTTCTTCATTTACTTTTCTGCCACACATGGATGCTGTTTCCAAGGTGCGTAAGCCTTGTAGATGACCACAGGAGCAGTGAGAGCTTGCATTTATTCTATCACATTTAAGCTCTCACACCAGAACACAAACCACAGACGCCTGCAAGAAAGAATGTGCATTGATTGCAGATGCATCTCATGGGCATAATTCAACTGCCTGGTCATAGCCATCTAAACCAAAGGACAGCTAATCAAATGCGGTCTTTTCCAGGACATCATGTGACAAATAAGTTGGAAATTGTATTGCCAAGGAGTTAGGCAAAACCAAAATTGACTTAGCACGAAAAGCATCCTTCTATTTTTTCTCTCATTTTTCAAAGCTAATGTATCATTTTCCATCTTAGAAATATGTGTGTGTCCCATATAAATATGACCAACATGGAAAAGAAATTGTCATGCTTTCTTTTTATAAGCTTTGTCATTCAAGCTACTGCAGGTATTATGATGGTTTGTGCCTGACTTCATAGCAAGATAATTTGAATGTCCACTACTTGGATGAAGAACTAAAAAAATAAAATTTCAAAATAAATTGATGATTTGGCCATGGTCACCCAAGTTTTAAAGAAAAAAGCTGAAGCATAATTCAGCTCAACACCCGATAATTTAACTATCCATAAACAGTCTGCTATATCACCAACTCAAAACATTTGGATATTTTTTAAATGTTTATTTGTTTTATAAGTGGGGTTAGTAAATGTATATGTTCTCAGGAGTCCTACTGTAGGAATAATATTCTGCTGAAGTGTGAAAATTGTTATCGCCTTTCCATATGTTACATCTTCAATCTGTGTTTTAAATAATGTGTTCACTACAAGTCTCCCTTTCCTTCCCAAAGCAAAAATTAGCACTTAAATGCCACTACATATGTCCACTTGGATGCTACAGCAGTAGTATATTCCAACAAGCAGACTCCAGTCATTGACTTACAAAGAACATGTGCAAAAAACTTTATCAATCACTGTTCCATTCCCAATGGACAGATGGTTTTTACCACTATTCTCCCTTGAAGCAACGCTGGGGTGGATCCCAGGGCTTTGTGTGGAGAGGTGCAAATACAGCTTCACAATGGAAAGTGATCAGCTGGTCTCCTCCCCAGCTACCAGAAAGGCTCTGACTATTGTAAGATTCTCCCAGGATACAAGAATCTATCACAGAGATGAATTCCAGAAGATTTCATGAACATCTTTGTCAAGCTCCCATTTTTCCTAAAGCTCCTTCCTTGTTTGCTGGGCATCATGCTAAATGGTTAAAACACATTAACATAAGTCATCATAGAAACATTCTGAGATAGAGGCATTGTGACCCATCTTCTACAGACAAGAAAGAAACAATGTGGAGAGGCTCACAACTTTCCTAAATTTACATAGATATTTGGCAATGGGGTCAGAATTGGAAACAGCATTCTGTTTGACACTATCTTACACATATTTCATGGATTCTTATATATAGAAAGTGTAAAAGAAAGAACTATTTGACTTTCCAATTAAATCAACTATATAATCGAGAATTTTTCTAGAAAAAATTCCCAATTTTCTGTTTCATACAAGCTTCTCATTTTTTATTTATTTATTTATTCATTTATTTGTACAGGGTCTTGCTATGAAGCTCAGACTTATAGTGATCCTCCTGTCTACCTCCCCAGCACTGGGATTACAGACATGCACCACCATGTCCGGTTTAGGAGGTGGGCTAGGCACAGGGCCAGCACAGCATGTGGTATCAGGGATGGAACCCAGGTCCTTGCACTTGCCAGGAAGGTACTTAGACCACTTAGCTATCTCCCTAGCCCCAGCTTCTTATCATATATGAAGTTATTATATTTTACCATCTTTCATGGGACCTGCTAGTCATTTATTATAAGTTGTGAAAACAGTACTTTTTAGACCCATAATATGTACTATAGAATAGTTTATTTTGTTGTTTTTGTTCAGTTGCCAATAGAAAGATGGGTAGTTCAGAAAGTTATAGGAAGAGCAGAATAGTGATATATTTTAAAAACACAGATTTGCATGGCAACACATTAGTAAAGATAGATAATGACTTAGAGACAGTGAGGAATTAAATACATTGTTGCATTTTCCATGTTCCATGTTGATTATGTATTAATAATTAGAAGCAGCAAAATACATTATTTAAAATGATTAAAGCCTAGAGGTAAGCTCACCATAAATGTTTCAGCGCTATGATCTCAGAAGAGCTCATGGAGTTCCATGGTACCACGAAAGATGAAAAACAGATGGATATTGCCACTGGTATCCAGCAGGCTCTTTGCTTGAAAACTTTGCTGACAACCTTGCTGACTTGTAGTAGATCTTATCCATCTCACTAAACAAAGTATAGAGAACAACAAAGTCCAGTAAGCTAAAATTCCAGGGTGCACTGTAACTCTGGCAAACAAGCAAAATGAGGATTACCAGTTCAAGGAGGAGTAAATGACTCAAGAGCATGAGGAGGAGATGCCTGAAGCTACAGGTGGTCCTTGCAAGGGGTCTGAGCAAGTGCTTTAGAATACCCAACTGGCAACCTTTGCTCTTAGAAGCTGAGGTAGATATAATATATCTGCTGTGATTTTTCTACGAGCAAAGTCAAGTTAGCTGGTGTTCTTTCATAGCTCCTAGCATGGAAAAATGTTGGCTCAAAGATTTCCTGTGTGAAATCCTGACTTTGAATGAATTCATTTACCTTTGGGCCTCATCTTTTATTTTATAATGAAGTAATCAGCTTGATACCTACTATTCCATCCTTCCCAAGCATATAACGCTCCATGCCCACTGTTTCACCACCGAAAGCTTCTTCTCCCACATACCACATTATGATACTTTCCAGGATGGGAAAGCTTTCTCTTTTCCCTGAAAAAACTCCCTATAGCATATCACTTTCCAACCATGCTAAACTCTGTTCTTGATTTACAAACGTAAACACCATCAGCTACAGTTGTAGATATCTGAGCATACACCTCCACAATATGGAATTTCTGTAACTTTTCTAAGCATCATCCACACCTCAAAGGTATATTCCATGACTATTGTGTCCAGCAGCAGCAGCTGAAATCTTCAAAGTGAAGGTGGACAGTTTCTGTAACACCAGAGACTATCTGAGAATACAGTGGGTAGAGAGGTCAAACGCACCCGGGACAACAATACTTACCAACTTTTCTCAGTGGCTGTGTGGTGAAAGGAGGCCTCTACCATTTCACAGGATAAGCGTGGATCGTAATTATAGAGACTAAAATAGCACAGGGCTGAGCTGACAATTTGGAAGACGGTGCCCTTTCTGAGTGAAAAGGAGGGGAAGTAACACTAACTAGAAAGGGTATGGAGGCAGTTTCCTTGAAAGACCTGAAAATGAGCAGCAGGGAAGATAAAAGGATAGGGGCTGTGCACAATAGCATATTCTTCTCAAAACCACCTAATTCTCCTGCTCAGTATTCATCACCGTCAGGCTCTGCAGAGCCCTCAATGGGGGCTTTATGTGAAACCTCATTATCCCCTCCAAGATAGAGGGTGCGCCATGCAAATGAACCCCAGCCCACAGATAGGCGGTTAAATCCTGCAATTTGTCAGCATTTAGATAAACAAATGAAGGGCATGCTGTGTGTGGGAGGTGGACCCCCGGGAATATTCAAGGTATTTTGACACTTGTTGTGAGAAATATCTTGAAGGTCCTCACATTGGCTCCCTCCTTATCATTTAAAGAGAGGATAAAGAGTTGCTAATTTACTTAAGACTAAAATAGCTGGGAGACTGGAAGAATCTCCTCTTTCATCCATTGGTCCAGGCTTCCTGATTAATGCCTTCTCATTAGACCCAGACGTCCAGGCTGTCTGTTGCCTACATGGGGCGGGGGCTGGGGCTGTCTTTTAACCCAATGGCAGTGGTTTGTAGAAGAAAACACACCACCCCGGCACACTCACAAAACAGCTAATAAACTGTTTAGTAAAGTGAGCCTTGCAGCCGACCCTGAGAGGACAGAATCCTTCTTCTCTTGCCAAGAAGAGGGTGAAATAAAGATTTTAAAGGGCTTTTCTTCAAAAGAGTGCTGCTTTGAGTCTCCCAGTAACTTTGTACTGTTTATTAAAGAAAAATGAAATTATCCATGTTAATTGTCTAGAGCTTACAGGCTTCGCCCCTTCTGTCAGCTGGAAGCAAAAGCTCAGCAAAGAAAAGGCCGAGAAGAGACCGTCAAAGCGGCCTTTGGTGATCTAGTCTATTCTCCAGTTTCTTAAAGGACTTTTAATGATGCTCTCCTGACAGCACCTTAGAAATTAGATCAAATCAATTGTAGCACATTTTCAAAAGCAAGATTAGGGGACAATGGGGTCCCGGTCCCCTCCCTGTGAACAAGGCCGCCTGCCTAAGCTTATCCACAGCTGTTGCCTGGCCTAAAGCTGTCAGGCAGGATGCATCCCACCCCACCCTGCCCGCCCGGGAGCCAATCCTTGGTAGCATGAGCTTCCCATCAATCTCCATTTCGTCCTCAAAACAAGAGTCACTAAAATCTCATTTGAGCCTCTTTGCCACTCGGACCGCCACACAAACCTTTCTGTTCTTTGAGGGGAGACCGATGTGGACTTAATTAAGTGTGGTAACTTCTCTGTGAGGCTGTATTGATGAGGGAAATGTGGTGCAGATGTGGTGTGAAATGACAGCAATGGATGCTTGTGAACAACACAAATCAGGGTGAGTGCACATTGTGTGAGGCCAAAAGAAGTTCCTGGCCACTCAATTATCGCTCCCTTTGTTGCAGCAGCACACCAGATGGTTACAACACTGAAGAGTTTTCTATTATCATAACATTTTCCTATAGTGCCTTTTCTCCTTCTCCAATTCACCATGAGATGATTACCTTCTTATGGGGAGTTGATTGTTGAGAAGGGTGCTCGAGGGTCACGCACAGATTTAGTGGGGAATGGCAGAAAAGAGTACAGCAGGCTGCGTCTTTGGTGAGAGACCTGTTGATAGAGTCTGATGTGATTAGGGCCACCTCATCAAGGCTCCCGTGAAATAACTTTTGGTCTTCTCCTCCCTCTGGACTCGCCACTCCCCTGCTGCCCTCCAAATCCAGAAGACACAGTGTCCAAATGTAACTGGCTGCTCTGCCTTCTGTCAAAGCATTTCCAGCCAAGTGAGCAGTTTTTCTCCTAAGGAACCAAGAGGTCCTCAATAAAATTAATTCCCTCTCACTGGCAGCACTGAGGCGTCAGGTGAGGACAAAAGTAAACGAGCTTGTGAATACAGAGCTGCACATTAACTCAAGGCACCCAACTCTATCATCTACCCATCCCTCCCCGGCTCCAGAGAGGGAGGGAAGAACAACAATTCCATGGTAAATAAATAAATAAAACTTCACCCCATGAAATTTTGTGAAGCAGCAAGCCTAGACATGGGGGCCTATAGAACTTGAGGTGGTTGGAATAATCCCAGGTCCTGAGCAAGCCTCCTTATGAAAGAAAGCATTAATACGTGGAAAATATGTGTAGATGTTTTGTTCATTACTGAATAGTTGATGGGGGTGGGGAGGGAGCTTTCCAGGAAGAACTAGTATATTTCTAGACATGGACTCCAGATCTGCTGATTCCAAAATTTACAGGCAGGTGGGAGATTATCTTCACCTACCCTCACGTCTGCCTTGGTTCCTCTTATCTCTCTAAGATCCTGTTGAAATTCTCCTTCTTTCAGAAGGGTGATACTCTGAGCCGCATTCAGACTCTGTGCTCGGACAGCACAGGAGCCTTCAGCACTTCTCTGGTGCAAGCTGTCTTTCCGCTTGCGTCTGTTTGCTGAACATAACGATGGAGCTGGAGGAGCAATGCCTGCATGACTTCCCCATCTAAGACAAAGCTGGCCTTCGTGGTGTCTGCTAGAAACCCGATCGTGCGGTTTTCTAAGGCTGGCACCCACATCCTACTTTGGGGTTAGCCAAGAAAAGCTATATTTTGGTTTGGTACTGCTAGCACTGAGAAAATGATGGGTATGATCTCTGGTTCAGAGTTTATGTTTACTTAAACTGTGGCCACCATGAGACACACGTCCACGTTCCACTGCCTAAAAGTGCTTCCCCTTACTCTCTCCTCCCCTCAGGCTTCAAAGGGGAACACTTGCCCCCTCCTTGCAAGTATTTTCTTATTTAAGGCTACAGACTATTCTGTAATGTAATTGGCTCATCCAAAGAAAGATCTAAATGATGCCAAGTTATAGCCTAGAAAGTCAACTTAGAATGCTGAAAGCTGTTTATTATTCACAAACACAAAAAGCCACGGACATGCATTGCAGAGATTCAATTTCAACCTTGGCTTTCCTGTAATAAACGAAACAAGCTGTACCAGCAAAGGAATAATCAAGTGGTGATAATGTCTGATTTTCCAAGCAAACAGCAGAAAGATCTGTTTTTTCACTAATAACAAAAACCACTAAAAAAGAGCTCATCGGAAAGCCCCACGACTGATTTTGACTGCAACTACGAGGGAGTATATGCCTGTGACTTCATGTCTAATCATTGCATTTTCACAATCAAATGCATCTTTTCTTGGCTTCCAAAGAATCTAAATAATTTTTGAATATTTTGTGTTTATATATATGTAACCAACCTAGACTATCTTTCAAAGCATGGAAGACGACAGTCCAAGAAAAGGTAAAGCTCCTATAATAATTAAATTATTGTCCTTATTATTGTTAGGCATATCTTGAAGGTGAAGGGAAGCCTGAGCTACTTGTCGCTAGATTTTCAAAATTCTCAACCTTTAGACATGTCCTGTGTTTTATGTCACAGAACCAGCTATGGTCTTCCCTTTTCATTTTTCACCAAGTGGGGCTTGCCCTTGGTTTTTATTTTCTAAATGCATTAACAAGTAGAACAGGGGAGGACAGCTTGTCCCTCAAGTATATTTAACACAGAGTCCAGGAAATATAGAGGATGGCAAAGACCTCACCAGGTAACTGAGAAAGTGCTTGGGCTGGGTTATGTTCTGAGAGGGCCACAGAAACTGTGATGAAACCATCTAGAAATTTGCACATAATATCTCTGCTCTCTAAGTCTATTTATTAGACTATTTATACTATTTATTACTTAAGAAAAAATGGTTATAGTTTCATATTTCTGTGATCATTCATAGCAGAACAAATGAATCAAGGAAGGAAATAGCATGATTGGAACCAGGGCATTTTATGAACACATGTTTGGTAAAATATACAGCATAAGTTAAGACTGTTCTTTTTCCTCAAGGGAATTGTCAGAAAGAGGCTTAGAATCTAAAATTTTATGAGATGTTGCTTCATTTTCAGAAAACAAGACCTTAAAGATGCATTGAAATATTGCACAAGTTCAATAATGATGATCTTGAAATACACTGGGGCCACCAGCTATGAGTTAGTGATCTCAGAACTGCCTGGTTCTAAGCATTTCAACCACTACCTCTCATTGGACCAAGTAGGTCAGAAGCAAAACAGCTAAGTAGAGGGGCATTCACAGAAGCAGGACTGGAGCTTCCTGAGTCTGAGAACCTCAGGAGCCATGTGAAAAGGCGCTGAGATGCATAGTCCTCTGGTAGAGAAAGCTCAAATGGTGTTTTGATCTCGGCACACGGCCTCACTCTTTCCCTTACATGTACTGGCATGCTCTTATTTGACACCTTAGGCTGCTTTCAATTTCCTCTAAATAAGAATTCCAGGGTTGTTATTTATCTAACACCTGAAAATATAGTGTGTAAGCAAAAGCTTTATATTGTGAGCCAAAGTTTGTACAGGGTTGACCAGAGGATTCTTGTGTCACTTTTGAATGTGAGATACTTTGGGAAGTGCATCTGGATCCTGAAAACTTGGGGATGTGCAGAAGGCTTTATAGGAGCAGCACAGTTGTTATTTGACATCTAGAATCACAGTGGCCCGGTGCGCATGTGCTCACAGGTAGGTAATGCATGCATTACTAAGGTTTTGTAGAACTTTTCCAAATTTCTCTCTATAAAATACACTTCTTTTTTTCAACTTTTAGATACCTGGACCATTTTTTTCTATAAAATTTAGTTTTTTCCTGTTTCCACTACCTTTTCTTTCATCTATTCATATCGTGTGTGTGTGTGTGTGTGTGTGTGTGTGTATTTTTTTTTTCTTGCTTTGAAAACATAATCATCACTATGAGGCAAAAGGATTGCTGTGAGTTGGAAGCCAGCCTGGGGTACAAAATGAGTTTGTGGCCAGCCTGTGCTACATAGTGAGAGGGACCCTGTCTCAAAAAGACAACATATTTAAATATATTTATGTAAATATATGTAAATATATTTGCATACCACCAATATGTTCCACTAAGGAGACAGAAAGTTCATAGCCAATACATTTTTGTCTACAGGACAAATAAGTTTTTTATCTTTTATTTCTGCAGTTATTTCTTCTTATTTCTTCAGTTCTGCATTTCTGATACTCCATTCTATTATTGTTGAGAGTGTACTGATTAGAAATATAGGACATATTTAGGATTGTAGATAAGAGCCATTAACTCCAGTGTGCGTGCACGTGCGTGCGCGCGCGTGTGTGTGTGTGTGTGTGTGTGTGTGTTCGGATGTATGTTTCAGAATCTCAAGGTACCTGCTTTCCAAACTTGTCATTTGACAAGAAATTCAAACAAAAATGCTGCCCCCAATTCCTTTACCCAACAAATATTAATGATATGCGCATTGTATAATAAACACAGATTGCTGGTAAAACTAGATACAGTACCTCTCTTGATGGAAACTGATGCTGCCGAGGAAAGCAGAGATTAATATATGACAAACCATGAACAATACATGAAATAACATATAACACCACAGAAATAAGTTGGCATCTCAGTTAAGTGCTAAAAGGAGAAGAACAAAGGGATTAGTTGTAGCCAGGAAAAGGAGGAATGCTTAATTTAGGAAATAGATGTTGGGCTGAGATCAGAGAGATAAATGAGAGTTCACTAGGTAAAGAAGAGAAAAATCATAGGGCCAGTGAGCTAGCTCAGAGGACTAAGCATCTGCTTAGGCAAGCACAGGGACCAGGATTTGATCCCTGGTACCGTATGCCACACTGGTCCCATCCCCGGGCATGCTGAGCTGGCGACCGAGTCTGTGCATGGTGGCACACGCCTGTAATCCTAGCTCTGGGCAGGCTAAAAACAGGAGAATCACTATGAGTCCGAGATGCTTAGTGAGACCCTGTATGAAATACATAAATTGAAAAATCAAAAAGTGAAAATCTTGAGTGGATGGAACACTGTATGCACAGAAGATGTTGTGATGGGAAAGACTATTAAGAAACAGTTAAAAAAAACAGTGTGGCTTACTGAAAGGAAGAAAGAAGCAATATAATAATATACCATGAGGTCTCAGGGGTGCCTAGAGACCAGGCAGAGAAGGATACAGTGGGCTATGTACCTGGAATGTAGTGGGAGACCATGCACACATTTTGAACTACTAGCAGTAGACAGATCTACTCTGAGATAATCTTCAGGAGTACATTGGGATAAGTGGGAAAGAGGGTTTAATTAGATGTGGTTAAAAACATTTAAAGGTGTTTATGGTCTTCCACAGAAAATAAAATCATAGCTTAGGTTAAAGTAGTGGTTTTAGATTTGGAGAGTAATGAACAAAATTAACATTTATTACCAAACAAAGAAGGATAAGCTTAAGACATTTCTAGCTAAATGGAGGCACCTTGTGAGCACACAAAGTGAAATAAATCAGACATGCTTGGTTTAATGCCACATTGTTTCTCTAGTGGTAGAAACTAGAGTGTAAATAAGGACCAAAATATATCATTGTGTTGGAAAAAGGGAAGAAAATGTTCAAATGGGGAGGGAAAAAAGAGAAGGAAGAAAGAGAAAAGAAGGAAGGGACAAGAAAAAAAGAGAATTGAAGGAAAAAATGGAAACAAAGCTTCTGTAACTAAAGAAGGGAAGAGGGGTTGAAAGAAGGTTAGCAAAAAAGGAAAAAGAAAAAGAAAAAGCAAGATAATTCATGTACCTATAATGAGTGTCACTGTTATACAGATCTAAATTTTATCAGTAAAAAATTCAAGAATAAAAATGAAAACTTAGGATCTGTTTGAGGAGACCATACAGGAGAGAAAAGATTCAAGGGTGATTTGAATAATGATATAAATATTCAAAGCATGAACTGGGATCTAAAGCTCAGGGCATGATCAGGTTATGATCTGAGAGATTAGTCGTAGGCCAGTTGGGATTTGAAGTATCTTCCAGACATTTAACAGAAGTGAACAAATAAATAAAAGTCTAAGTGCTGAAGAATTTGGCTGGGGATTAGATGACAGCTCATAATTATTGGAAATTAAAGAGAAATATTAAACTAAAGGCCCAGAGAAAGAGATTAAGACATAATAGCTAAGAGACTATGACTCGAACCAGCCCCATCCAGCCAACAGGTAGAAGAAGAGATGTTATGTACCAAGAGCAGAGAAAGGGCTTCACAAAAGCAGGAGAAAACTCAGAACACTGAGACTTGGAAACTATAGGACAGTGGTGTGGTAGAAGGAAAGAAGGGTCACCAGTTGAAAAAGTTGTGGGGAAGAGGAAATGTGCTGATTAAGGCAGTCTTCAACCTTTCTTGAGCACTGGGACCAGATGTCTACTGAAATACCTTGGCAATTACTTCTCTAGTTTTTCAACCATACTCTCATACAAACACTTAAAGAAAATGTACCTAGGGGCTGGTGAGATGGCTCAGTGGTCTAAAGCACCTACTTGGAACAAGCTGAACTAAAG
>NDGM011074089.1:0-36305 GCA_002564305.1 Octomys mimax
GTGAGCTAAATAAAGCTTTCCTTCCTTCATTTTGAGTGTCGGGTATTTGTCCCAGCAACGAGAAAAGAGTAAGTAAGACAAACCCTAATCCTAACCATAAGAATAACCCTAACAATAACCCTAAATCTAACTGTAATCCTAAAAGTAACAATAAACCTAAAGCTAACACTAACCCTTACCCTAATAGTAAACCTAAACTTCAACCAAAAATGAACTCTAACCTTAACCATAACCATAAATGTAACCCTAACCTTAAACCTAACCCTACCTTTAACACTAAACCTAGCCCTAACAATAACTATAACCATAAATCTAAATGTAACACTAAAGCTAACCCTAACACTAACCTAACTGTAACTATAAAGTTAACCTTAACCCTAACCCTAACCCTAAAATTCAACATAATACAAAGTCTAACCCTAAGGCTTATGCTAAACCTGAAACTATTGGAAACGCTAACCCAAAAATTAACACTAACTCTAACCCTGACCCTAACCGCATCCATAGCTGAACCCTAAATGTAACTCAAACCATAAATGTAACGCTAATCTTAACCCTAACCCTAACATCAATCCTAAATGTAACACTAACCCTAAACATAACAGTAACCCTAAACCTAACCGTAACACTAATACTAAACCTTACCATAAGAGTAACCCTAACCACGACTTTAAACTTAACCCCAAACCTAATGATAGCTCTAAATGCAATCCTAACCATAACCATAAGCCTAACTGTAAGCCTAACCCAAATGCTAACCATAAACATAACCGAACCCGAAAATTAAAAAAAGATCTAAACGTAACTCTAATCCTAATCCTAAACTTAACCCCAACGGTAACCCTAAAAGTAATCAAAACTTCAACCATAACCATAATGCTAAACCTATCCTGACCTTAACCCTAAAACTAAACCTAAATGTAATCCTATCTTGAACCATAACCCTAACTGTAACTGTATCGCAAACCCTAACAAAAAACCCTAATCCTGAACCTAACACTAAAACTACAGTAACCCTAACCCTAATCCTAACATTTAGCCTAGCCGTAACCCTAACATTAACCCAAAAACTAATGCCAAACTTAACCCTAACCCTAAATGTACAACTAACACTAAACCTGACCCTAACCATAACAGTAACCCTAAACCTAACACAAACCATAACTGGAACCCTAACAATAACCCTAACTCTAACCTTAACATGAAAGCTAACTGCAACCGGAACTATAAGAGTAACCTTAACTGTAACTGTAAACCTAACCCTGAATCTAGCATAAACCTGACTGTACCCATAATATTAAACATAAACCTAAATCTAACCTTAGCCCTTACCCTAAAACTAACCCTAACACTAACCTTAAGCTTAAAGCTACACCTAAGCCTAACCCTAACTATAACCCTAAGCCTAGCCCTACCCCTAACTCTTACAATAACCTTAAATGTAACCCAAACTCTAAACCTAACCCCACCTGTAACACTAAAGCTAACCCTAACAGTAACCCTAAAATTAACCATAACTTCAACCCTAACCGTAACCACAATGCAAACCTACCCTAGCCTAACCCTAAATCTAAACCTAAATGTAACCCTAACACTAAATTAACATAACACTAACCCTAACCCTAACTCTAAACATAACCGTAACTGTAACCCTAACTGTAACACTGATTTAAACATAAACCAAACACTAAGCCTAATCCTAATACTAACCCTATCCATATCCCTAAACCTAATACAATCCCAATCCGTAACAGTAACCCTAACTGTAACCCTAATGCTCACCTTAACCACAATCCTAATGTTAACCCTTAAAGTAACCCAAGCTAACCCAAACGCTAACGCTAAAGCTAAACCTAAAGTAACCCTGACGCTAACCATAACTATAACCCTAACCTTAAACATAACCCTTACCTAAATATAACATTAACCCTAAAACTAAATCTAACCCTAAGCATAATCCTAAATGTAATTTTAACCCTAACCCCAAACCTAAATGTAGTCCTAACCCTAACCCTAACCCTAACCCTAAACCTTAACGTAAACATAATCCAAATCCTAACCTTAACCCTAACCATATCTGTAACTGTAACCCTAACAGTAAATGCAACCTTACCCTAATGCTAACCCTAACCCTAACCATAACCATAACACTAACACCAACAGTAAACCGTGACACTAACCTTAACACCAACAGAAACCTTAATCATGACCCTAGTACTAAACTAACTTAATCCTAAAAATAACACTAACTCTAACCGTAATCCTAACATTTAAACTAGCCTTAACCCTAACACTAACCCTAAAACTAACACTAACCCAAACCTTAACGCTAACTGTACTCCTAACACTAAACCTAACCCTAATTGTAACACTAACACTAACTGTAACCATGAAACTAACCTTAAAACTAACACTAAACTTAATTTGAAACCTAACTGTTACCTGAACTCTAACTGTAATGCTAACCCTAACCCTAATGCTAACTGTATTCCTGAGCGTAATGGTAGCACTAACCCTAACCCTAACTGTAACCTTAGTGCTTACCCAAACCTCACCCTATACCTAATTCTAACCATATCCCTAACCCTAAACCTAAACTGTAAGCCAAACCCTAACTTCAACATTAAACCTAACCCTGAACCTAAAATTAACATTAACCTTAACCATAACTCTAAATGTAACACTAACCCTAAAACTAACCCTATGTGTAACACTAAACGTAACCCTAACCCTAACCGTAAGCATAACCATAATCCTAAACCAGCCCTAAACATAACCCTAACCATAAACTTAACAATAACCCTAATGCTAACTCTTAATGTGAGCCTAACTCTCAGCATATCCATAACCCTAACTATAACTGTACATTAAAAATAAACCAAAACTCTAACCCTAACTCTAACCCTAATGCTCACCATAAAACTAACCCTAACCCTAACACTAAGCCTAACCATAAAACTAACACTATTTCCTAACCCTAACCCAACCCTAATGATAATCTTAAAATTAACCCTAACCGTAACACTAACTGAAATACTAAAAGGAACCATAAGGCTAACCTTAAACCTAAGCCTAAATATAACCCTAAAACTACCCGTAATCCTAACTGAAAACATAAAAGTAAGTGTAACACTAAATCTAACACTAACCCTAACCCTAAATACTAACACTAAACCTAACCCAAACACTAACACTAACTCTGGTACCCTCACTGTAACCCTAACCTAAAACTAATGCTATTGTTAACCTTAAACCTAAACTTAAAACTAACCATAACACTACCCCTACCTGTAACTCTAACCCTATCCCTAACTCTTACCGTAACTGTTACACTAAATATAAACCTAATCCTAATGCTAATCATAACCGTAACAGTAACCCTAACCCTAAACCTAAACCTAGACCTTAACATAACAGTAAACCTAACCATAACCCTCACACTAAGGCCAACCCTAACTCTAATCCTAAACTTAACCCTAACCCTAACTGCAAACCTAACCCTAACCCTAACCCTAAGAGTAAATATAACCCTAATGCTAAAACTAACCATAACGCTAACCCTAAACTTAACCCTAACCATAATGTTAACCCAAAAACCTAACACTTTACACTATACCTAACACTAACCAAAACACAGCCTTAAACTTAATGCTAACCATAAGCCAAACCTTAAGTGTAATGCTCACCCAAAACCTCAACCTAACACTAAACCTAAATGTAACACTAACCCTAACCATAGCCATCAACCTAACCCCAGCCCTAATACTAAGCATAACATTTACCCTAACTTTAAACCTAACCCTAAGTGTTAAACTAAACATAACTGTAATCCTAAACCTTACAGTAACTGCAGCCCTAAGTGTAACCCTAAACCTAACCATAACCCTAAGTGTAAACCCAACCCTAAACCTGACCATGACACTAACAGTAACCTTAAAGCTAAGCATAACTTTATTACTAAACATTAACTTAACATTAGCCCTAGCACTAAACTTAACCCTATCGCTAAACATAACCCTAACACTAACCTTAACTCTAACATTAAATCTAACTGTAGACCTAAAGTTAAGCCTAACCATAACCCTATATATAACACTAACCCTAACCCTTATCATAACACTGACTGAAACCCTAACTGTAAGCCCAAATCTAACCATAATGCTAACCCTTAGCCCAAATGTAACCCTAACCCTAAAACTAACCCGAAATGTAACACTAACTCTAACGCTAACCCTTATTGTAACCATACTCCCAAATATAACCCTAACCCTAAACCTAAAATTAACAGTAAACTTAAACCTAACCTTCAACACAACACTAAATGTAACTCTAACCCTAACCACAACCGTAACAAAATGCATAATACTAACCCTAACCCTTACCATAACTGTACCTCCAAATATAACCCTAACACTAAAAATAAAATTAACAGTAGCCTTAAACCCAACACTAAATGTAAGTCCAACCCTAACCATAAACTTAACACAATGCATAATCTTAAACCTAACCCTAAACCTAACCCTAAATGTAACCCTAACCCTAAACCTAACCATAACTGTAACACAAACAGTAACTCTAACCCTAAACTTAACCCTAAATCTAATTGTAACACTAACCCTAACCCTAATGCTAAACCTAAACTTAACCCTAACCACAGCCCAAACCCAAAACCTAACACTAACCGTAACCATAACTGTAAACCTAACATGAACACTAACTCTAACTATAACTCTAAATGTAGCTTTAACCCTAACCCTAACACTATTACTAAACATAACCAAAACTCTTTCCATAATCTTAACCCTAATCCTAAAACTAACCATAACTCTGACCTCAACCCTAAACATAACCCTAACTCTAAACCTAACCCTAAACATAACAGTAACCATAACCCTTATAATAACCCAATCCCTAACCCTATCCTTAGCTGTAATCCCAACTCTAACCACAACTGTAACACTAATTGTAACCATAAACCAAAACTTAAACATAACTGTAATCTTAAACCTAACCATTAGTCTAATCCTAAACCTAGCCCTAAAACTAACTCTAACACTACACCTAACTCAAAACATAAACCAAAACCTAAACCTAACCTTAACTCTACCACTAACTAACTGTAAATCTAACTCTAATCCTAAACCTAAGTGTAACCCTATCCCTAACAGTAACCATAATCCTAATTGTAACAAAACCCTAACAATAACCGCACACTTCATAGTAACCCTAACTTTAACACAAAACATAACCATAACCGCAGCACTAATGCTTTCTCTAACCCTAACCATAACCCTAAACCTAATGGTTATTTAACCCTAAGCTTAATCATAATTGTAACCCTAACCATAACCCTGACCATAACCCTAACCCTAAACTTAACCTTAACACTAATGCTAACCTTATCACTAACAGTAACCCTAGCCCTAACACTAAACCTAACTGTAACCATAACAGTAACTGCAACCCTAACCCTGACCCTCACCGCACCTTAACCCAAACTCTAATACTAACCATAAATGTAATCATAAACTTAACTGTAGCATTGACCAAATTAGAAATATTAAACCTAACCTTAGTACTAAACCAAACTGGATCCTGAACACTAATCTTGTCCTTAGTCTAACATTAATCCTAACCCTAAACATAATAGTAAACCTATACATAACCTTAAATTTAAACTTAACCCTAACACTAAACTTAACAATGACCCTTACACTAAATATAGCCATAACAATAACCCTAACCATAACCCTGACTGTAACCCTAATTCTAAATTTAACCCTAAACCTAACTGTAACATGAACCCTAAACAGAAACCTAACTGTAACTGTAACCTAACCCTATCCTTAACTGGTACCCTAACCATAAACCTATAACTAACCCCAAAAATAACTCTAACCATAACACTAACGCTAAATATAATGCTAACCATAATTGCAAGCCTAATCTTAAACCTAACCCTAACCATAAAACTAACCGTAAACCTAACCCTAACACTAAAACTAACCCTAACTGTAACTGTAACCCTAAAAGTAACCTTAAACCTAACCCTAATGTTAATCCTAAATGCACTGCAAACACTAAACTTAATGCTAACCGTAAGTCTAACCCTAACCATAACCATAAACTTAAAACTAACTCTATCCGTAACAGTAACCCTGACTCTAAACGTATCCCTAAATGTAACCATAAACATAAGAATAATGCTAAATGTAAAAATAACCCTAACCCTAACACTAAACTTAACCCTAAACATAAGCATAACCATAATAGTAACCCCAACTGTAAAACTAAACCTAAACTTAAACCTAAACCTAACCCCAAACATAACCCTAACCATAATTCTAAACATAACCCTAAACCTAACCCTTTTCCTAACCATTACTGTAACACAAAACCTAACCCTAACCCTAACCCTAACCTTAAAGCTAACACTAAACTTACGCATAGCATTAATCCTAACCATAACACTAACCCTCACCGTATCCCTAGCCCTAACCGTATCTCTAAACCGAACCATAATTGTAACCGTAACCCTAAACCAAAACTTAACTGTAACACTAACTCTACCTGGATTCCTAAGAGGAACCCTAGCCCTAACACTAACCCTAACTGTAACCCTAACTGTAACCATACCATAAACCCTGACCCTAATTGTACCCTTAAACCTACACTTAACTCTAACTGTAACTGTAACCCTAAACTTACCTGTAACACTAACCATAACTGTAAATCTAACTATAACAGTAAACCTAAACTTAACCCTAAACATAAATGAAACCTGAACCCTATGTTGTTCTAACGCTAACCTTAATCCTAAAGCTAAAAGTAACTGTAACCGTAAAACTAAAAGTAAGCCTAATCATAACTATAACACTAATCGTAACTATAACCCTAATCGAAACTTAACTCTAACACTAACCCTAACCGTAACCTTACCTGTAGCCCTAAACCTAATCTTAACCCTAAACCTAACTATAAGACAAACATTAACCATAATCCTAAAAGTAACTGTAACCGTAAATCTAACCCTAAAAATAACTCTAACCATAACATTAACCCTAAGCCTAAGCCTAACCATAATTGCAACCCTAACAGTAACCTAACTGTAACCCTAAACTTAACCCTAATGGTAAAACTAAATGTACCGTGAAGACTAAACCTAACATTAACAGTGACCCTAACCCTATCCCTAATGATAACAATACACCTAACCCTAACCGTACCCATAACTGTAACCCTAAACTTAACTGTATCACTCAAAATAACCGTAATGGTAACAATAATGCTAACTGAAAACCTAAAATCAAAACCCTGCCACTAAGCTTAAATCTAACCCTAACTGTAAACCTAACACTAACCATAACCCTAAACCTAAATGCAAACCTAACAGTAACCACAACTCTAAACCTAACCCTAAACCTAACCATAACTGAAACTGTACACCTAAACCTAATCATAACACTAAGCATAACTGTCACCCTAAACCCAACTCTAAACCTCACAGTAAATATAACCCTAACCCTAACCCTAAACCTAACCCTAATCCTAATTTATAATCTAACCCTGACCCTAACCACAACTCTAATCCTAAACATAAACTTACACCTAACCTTAAACCATAGCACTAATCTAACCATATCCCTAACCATAACCCTAACTCTAACTACCCAAACTGTAACCCTAATTTTGAACCTAACATTAACTGTAACTGCAACCCTAACTCTAACCTTATCCTTAAGCATAATCCTAACCATAACCCTAAACATAACCCTTACCATAACACTAAACAGAACACTAACCCTAAAGGTAAACCTAACTTTAACCCTAACCATAAATTTAACCCTAAACCTAAAAGTAACTTTAACACAAATGCTAACCCTAACTGAAACACTAACCATAATGTAACAATAACCCTAACACTAATCCTAATTGTAATCATAACTGTGACCATAACACTAACCATAAACTTAAAACCAACCTTAACCCTAACCCTAAACCTAACTGTAACCCTAACCTAAACATCATTATAACCAAACCATAACCCTAACTTAACCATTACCATAGCCCTAAACCTAACCCTAAACATAAACTCAACCATAACTTAAACCCTAACCCTAATGCTAACCCTAAATTTAACCCTAAACCTAACCCTAATCCTAACTGTAAACCTAACCCTAACCCTAACACTAACACTAACAGTTACTGTAACCCTGAATCTAAACCTAAATGTAACCCTAACTCCAACAGTAACTCTAACCCGAACCAGAACTCTAACTGTAATGTTTATTCTAAACCTTAACCTAACCCTAAACGTAACCATAACACAAACACTAACCTAAATCCTAAACTTAACCCTAACCATAAATCTAACTGTAACCGTAACCATAACAATAGCCCCAATTCTAACTGTAAATCTAACCCTAATGTTAACCTAACTATAACATTAACCATAATCTTAAATGAAACCATGACATTATATCTAACCCTAACCTAAACTAACAGTAACAAGAAACCTAACGTAACACAGAGCCTAAACCTAACACTAAGTATCACCGTAAACCTAACTCTAAAATAAACCTAAACATGACCCAAACCTTTACCATAATCCTAACTGTAACCATATACCTTACCCTAATCTAAATGTAACCATAGCTGTAAAGCTAACCACGGCCCTAAACCTAACCCTAACCCTAACTGTGAAGCTAACTCTTACCCTAAACCTAACCATAAGCATAACCCTAACACTAGGCCTAACTTTAACTCTAAACATAATTGTAACTCTAACCCTAACTCTAAATAACCCTAATCCTAACCATAAGCCTAAGACTAAAGCTAACCCTAAAAATGAACCTAACACTAACCATAACCATAAGAGTAACACTAATCCTAAAAGTAACCCTAACAATAAGCGCAGCCCTAATGGCAATTTCAACTCTAAACATAACTGTAAATGTAACCCTAACTGGAACCGTAACTCTTACACTAACCATATCCATACACTTAACCCTAACCCTAACCCTAACCCTAACAGTAACCTTAACTGTAAATCTAACCCATTACCCTAATTCTAATGCTAACATCAAACATAACCCAAACTATGACCATAACTATAACTGAAACCTAGCCTTAACTTTAACTCTAAACATAAAAGTAACCCTAAACGTAACCCTAAACCTAAACCTAACAGTAAATCTAAAGGTAACCAGAACACTAAACATAAGGCTAATCGTAAGTCTAACTCTAACCTTCCCCATAACCATAACCCTAAACCTAACCCTATCTGAAACAGTAAACCTAATGCAAACCATATCTCTAAATGTAGCCATAAGCATAACAATAATGCTAACTGTAACTCTAACCCTAACCTTAACACTAAACTTAATGCTAACCATAAGCCTAACCCTAATCATAAACCTAACTCTAATCATAAACCTAAACCTAACCCCAAACCTAAACCTAACTGTAACCCTAGTCTAACCTAATCTAAACCCTCACCATAAGTGTAATCTGAATCATAATTCTAACTGTAACTGTAAACCTGAAACCAAACATAACCCTAAACATAACTCTATCCATAAGCCTAACCCTAAACCTTATCCTAACAGTAACTGTAACACAAGCCCTAACCCTAACCCTAACCCTAAACTTAACCTAAATCTAACTTTAACTGTAACCATAACCCTAACCCTAACCTTAAACATAACCCTAACCCTAATGCTGAAACCAAACTTAACCTTAACCATAAACATAACTATAATCCTAAACATGATGTTAAACCTAAACTTAAGTGTAAATGAACCCTAACAATATCACTAACAATAAAAATAACCCTAACCATAACTGAAAACCGAAAAATAACCTTAATACTAAACGTAACTCTAAACTTAACCCTAAACCTAAACATAACCCTAACTCTAAAGCTAAACTTAACTGTAAAACTAAACTTAACCCTAAACCTAACTGCAAACTTAAACCTAAACATAACAATAAACCTAATAGTAACACTAACCATAATCAAAATACTAAGCCTAAAATTAACCCTATCCCTAACCCTAAATATTACCATAAACTTAAACCTAACTGTAAACCTAAACCTAATCATAACACTAACTGTAACCTTATCCCTAGACATAACCCTAAGCCAAAGTGTGATGCTAACCGTACCTTTAAAACCATACCGAATCCTAAACTTAACTGTAAATGTAACATTAACCGTAACCCTGACACTAAGCCTAAACCTAAAACTAACCATAACCCAAACCCTAACTGTAACCCTCACCAAAAATCTAATCATAACTGTAATGCTAATCCTAACACAAAACTTAGCCCTCACCATAACTGTAACTCTAGCACTAATCCTAAACAGAAAATAAATCTAAATCTAGACATAATCCTCACTGTACACCTAACATAACCATAAACATAAAAGTAACCATAACGTTAATCTTAGCACTAACCCTGACACTAAAGTTAACCCTAATGCAAACAATAACCCTAAACCTAAACCTAACTCTAAGCGCAGCCCTAATCATAACTCTAACCATAACACAAACTCCAACCTTAACCCTAACCATAACCATAACACTAACCATATCCTTAACCGTAAAGTTAAGAATAACCCTAAACCTAATACTCACCTACTAACCATAACCTAACACTAAACCTAACCATAAATGTAAAGCTAATTCAAAACATAGCTGTAAACCTAACCCTAACCCTAGTACTAAGCGTAACTCTCACCCTAAATGTAAACATAACAATAATCCTATACTTAACCCTAACCCTAATCATATCCATAATCTTAAGCCTAAGCTTAATCCTAACCATAACTCTAACCAAAACAATAACTGTAACCTTAACTCTAACCCTAATCCTAAACCTAACCATACCTGTAACCCTAACCATAACTGTAGCCATAATGTTAACCCTAACCATAAGCCATACTCTTAACCTAAACATAACCATGACCTTAAACCTAATGCTATATGTAAATTATAGTGTAAAAATAACCCTAACTGTAACCCTAATCGTGACCCTACCCATAACCCTAAACTTACAACTAACCCTAATTGTAACCCTAAACCTAACCCTAAAACAAACACTAACCATAAACCCAAACCAAACAGAAAACCTAACCTTAACCATACCACTAACTGGAAGCATAACCCTAACCATAACCTGAAACCTAACCCTAAATGTAATGCTAACCCTAACAGAAACCGTAACTCTAATGCTAAGAAAACCCTAACAATAATCACAGTCCTAACCATAACATAACCCTAACACTAAATGTGACCCTAACCATAACACTAACCCTAATCATTACCATAACCATAACATAAACCCTAGCTATAAACCTAACCTTCAACCTAAACCTAACCATAAATCTAACTGTAAACATTACCGTAAATCTAACCATAACCATAACCATAACCCTAAACATAACTGTAATCCAAACACTAACCTTAATGCTAATATTAACCATAACCCAAATCCTAACCCCTAACCATAACCCTAACCATAACACTTAACCTCAATGTAAAAATTACTGTAGCCCCATCCCAAACTATAACCCTAGTAGCAACCCTAACCCCAACCATAACCATAATCTTAAATGTAACAACCACTGTAATCTTAATTCCAACCCTAAACATAAACCAAGCCTAAAACCTATCTCTAACACTACCATCAATCATAACTGTAACCCTAACACTAATCCTACACTAAATGCAACCCCAAACCCAACCATAACCTTAACCCTAATCCTAATAAAACTCTAACAATAACCCCAGCTCTAATGCTAACACTAACACTAAAACTAAATGTAAATCTAAACGTAACCCTAACAGTAACCAAAACCCTAACCTTAAAGCTAACTCTAAACTGAACACTAATTGTAACCCAAACTCCAAACATAACCATAATATTAAGCCTAACTGTAATCCGAAACCTACACTTAACCCTAAACCTAACTGCAACCCAAACCCTATCCATAACCCTAACTGTAATGGTAACATTAACCCTAACCATATCCTTACCCATTACACTAATCATAACCTTAACACTAACCCTAAAAGTAACCATAACCATAACTCAAAACCTAATAGTAAGCCTAAACCTAATTGCAGCCCTAATGGTAACCGTAACCCTAACTATATAATTAACCCTTAACATAGCCATAGCCCTAACCTTAACACTAATATAAACATAACGGAAACCCTAACTGTACCCCAAACCCTAAACCTATCCTAACCATATCCCTTACCATAGCCCTAACCATAAACATAACCATAACCCTACTTCTAACTGTAACCATAAAGCTGAACTTAACCCAAAACTAACCTGTAAAACTAAACATAACCGTACCCCCCTATACATAATCCTAAGCTTAACCCTAAGCCTACCATAATCTTAACTGGAACCATAACTCTAACCATAACACTAACTGTACACTTAACCCTGAACCTAACCCTAATCCTAACTGTAACCTTAACTGTTACAGTAACCATGATGCTAACCCTAATGCTAACCCCAAAACTAAACTTAAAAATAACCGTAGCTGTAACCCCACCCCTAGCATTAACCCTAAACCTAAGTGTAACCCGAACCCTAAATGTAACACTAACAGTAACCGTAACCCTACCCTTAATGTTAGCACTAATCCTAACCATTACCCTAACCATAAGCCTAAACTGAATCCTAAACATAAGGCTAACCTTAACGCTAACCCTCACCATCAACATGCCCCTATACTTAACCCTAACTGTAAGACTTACTCTAATAGCAACCTTAACGATGACCATAACACTAAATGTTACCCTAACCCTGAAACTAATAATAAACGTAACCCTAAACCTAAACTTGACCTGAAGCTTAAACTTAATGATAACCCTAACTATAACCTTAACACTAATCATAAGGCTAACCATAATAGTAACCTTATCCCTAAACCTAACGCTAAATATAACCATAATCCTAAACGTAACCCTAATCATAACTCTAACCCTAAACCTAACCCTAACCATAACCGTAAATGTAATTGTAAATGTAAAACTAACATTAAATGTAACCCTAACCATAACCATAACTCTTACTGTAAACCTAAACCTCAACCTAAACCTAACAGAAGACATAATCCTAACCCCAAGCAAACCCTAACCCTAAACATAAACCTAACAGTAAGGCTACACTAACTGTAACCCTAGTCCTAACACTAACTGTAACCCTAACAATAATCCTAACTATAACCCCAGCCATAAACCTTACCGTTACGCTAAGGGTAACCATAATGACAGCCCTAACCCTAAACCTAAACCTAAGTATAACCCTAGATATAACTGTAACTCTAATGCTAACTAACACTAAACCTAACCCTAAATGTACCCATAACCCTAACCATAACCCTAACCCTAACCCTAAGCATAACCTTAACCTTAACCCTGACCATAACCATAACCTTAAAACTAACAGTAATCCTAACCTAACCCAAACCCTGACCATAAACCTAACACTAACCCTAACCTTACCTTAACCCTTACCATAACACTAACTCTATCTTTAGCCCTAAACCTACCTGTAAACTGAATCCTAACCATAACCTTACTCATAACTGTAAATGCAATGAAAACCATAAGCATAACCTTAACCAAAAACACAAGATAAAATCTAATCACAACCATAACTGTAACCCTAACCTGAAACCTACTTCTAACCCTAACCCTAAACATTACCTTAAGCCTAAACCTAACCCTAATCCTTACTGTAACACTAACTGTAGCACTAACTTTACCCTTACCCTAACCGTTAGCCTAACTGTAACTCAAACTTAACCCTAATAATAACGCTAAACTTAATGCTAACCCTAAATGCAATCCTAACCATGAACCCAACCCTAACCATAACACTAATCCTAACCCTAACCCTAAATGTAAATGGAACGTCAAATGTAACCCTAGTCATACACCTAACACTAACTGTAACTGAAGCCTTAAACGTAACCCTAACCCTAAACATGACCTGAACTATATATAAAACCATAAACCTAACTGTAACCCTAATGCTATACCTAAATGTAACCCTAACCCTAACCCTTAATCTAATAGTAATTGTAACCCTAACAGTAACCTTAACCCTAACCCTAACCACAACCATAAACCTAACCCTAACATGACAGAACCCATAACTGCAATACTAACCCTAACTGTAACATTAAATCTAACCATTACCCTAAACGTAACTCTAACACTAAGCTTAAAACTAAGCCTAAATCAAAACCTAATGCTTACCCTAAAAGTTATTGTAACCATACCGCTAATGTTAAACATAACCCTAAGCCTAACCCTAAAACTAACCGTACCTGGAATGAAAACACTAACCCTAACAGGAACCCTAAATCTAATTATTACACTAACCATAATGCTAACTCTAACTGTAACCCTAAACTGAACCCTAATCCTAACATTAACAATTATCCAACCATAACCATAACCCTAAACCTAAACTGAAACCTAAACATTACACTAACCCTTACCAAAACCCTAACCATAACCGTAACCCTAAACCTAACCCTAACTCTAACACTAACAGTAACCCTGACCTTAACCATAACCCTACTCTTAAATTTAACCCTAACTGTAACCCTAACCCTAATTGTAACCCTAACCATAACCATAACCCTAACTGTGAACTGAACACAACTGTAACAATAAACATAGTGGTAACCATAACCCTAAACTTAAGCCTAATCATAACCCTAATGATACCCCTAACCATAAACAAATGTTAACACTAGTGGTAACCAAACTCTAAACCTGACCCAAATCCTAACTGTATAGGTAACCCTAAACACAAACTCTAACCCTAATTGTAACCATAACCCTAACACTATCTGTAAATCCAACGTTTGTTGTAACCATAACTGTAACCCTAAAAGTATTCCCAACCCTAACTGTAACCCTAACTCTAAACATAACCTTACACCTAACCCTAATGGTAACCCTAACCATGAAACTAACCCTAAATCTACCACTAACTGTATCCGCATCCCTAACCGCAACCCTAATAATAACCCAGAACCTAACTGTAACACTAACGCCAACTCTGACACTAACCCTAATCCTAAATGTAACCCTAACCTTAATCATAACCCCAAACTAAACCTAACCCTAACCCTAATGCTAACCATAACCCTAAGCTTAACCTTAACCATAACTCTAATCCTAATCATAAACATAAACCTAACTGTAACCCAAACACTAACCCATATAGGGCTAGCTTTAGGGTTACAGTTAGGGTTAACGTTAGGGTTAGGGTTATAGTTATGGTTATGGTTATGGTTAGGGTTAGGGTTAAGTTTAGGGTAAGGGTTATGGTTACAGTGAGTCTTAGGGTTAGGGTTACGTTTAGGGTTAGGTTTAGTGTTCTGCTTTAGGGTTAGGGTCAGGTTTAAGGTTCAGGTTAGAGTTAAGCTTGCGTTTTGAGTTAGATTTACACTTAGGTTTAGAGTTAGGGTTAGGGTAACATATAGGGTTAGGCTTAAGGTTAGTGTTAGTTTTAGGTTTAGGATTAGTGTTACAGTTAGCATAAAGGTTAGATATAGTGTTAGATCAATGGTTTGGGTTACAGTTTGGGTTATAGTTACGATCAGGGTTGCTGTTAGAATTAGGGTTAGAGTTAGAGTTAGAGTTATGGTGAGGGTTAGGTTTAGGGTTAGAGTTAGGGCAACATATAGGGTTAGGCTTAAGGTTAGTGTTAGTTTTAGGCTTAGGATTAGTGTTCCAGTTAGCATAAAGGTTAGATATAGTGTTAGATTAATGGTTTGGGTTACTGTTTGGGTTATGGTTAGGATCTGGTTTACTGTTAGAATTAGTGTTAGGGTTAGAATTAGAGTTAGAGTTATGGTTAGGGTTAGGTTTAGGGAAATGGTGAGGCTTAGATTTAGGATTAGGCGTAAGGTTGATTATGGTTAGGTTGTGGTTATGTTACGGTTAGGTTTATGCTCAAGTTTACTATTACGATTAGGGTTACAATTATGGTTAGTGTAATGGTTAGAGTTAAGGTTATGGTTAGATTTAGGGTTCAGTTTACGATTAAGATTGGAGTTAGTGTTATGGTTAGGTTTAGGGTTACATTTAGGGTTAGTGTTAGGGTTACTGTTAGGGTTACGGTTAGTGTTAGTGCTAGGTTTAGTGTTACGGTTAGTGTTACTATTTATTTAGGGTTTTGTTTATTGTTATTGTTAAGGTTACGGTTACTGTTAGGGGTAGGGTTACATTTAGGGTTAAGTTTACAGTTTGGTTTAGCATTGGGGTTAACATTACGGATAGGGCTAGGGTTAGTGTTAGGGTTACAGTTATGGTTAGTGTTAGGGTTACAATTGCAGTTATGGTTAGGTTTAGGTTTATGGTTAGGGTTACCATTAGAGTTAGTGTTAAGGTTAATTTAGGGCTACATTTAGGGTTAAATTATGGTTACTTTTATTGGTATGTTTAGGTCTAGGTTTAGAATTAGGTTTATGGCTATGGTTAGGATTAGATTTAACCTTAGGGTTAGGTTTCTGGTTATGGTTAGCGTTAGGTTTAGGGTTACAGTTAGAATTACTGTTTTTTTACAGCTATGGTTAGAGTTAATGTTAGGGTCATGGTTAGTGTTAGGGTTAGGGTTACGGTTAGGGTTAGCATGAGGATTAGAGTTAGGGTTCCAGTTAATATTAGGGTTACATTTAGGTGTAGTGTTGCTGATAAGGTTACAATTAAAGTTATGGTTAGGTTTAGGTTTATGGTTAGGTTTAGTGTTAGGGTTAGGTTTAAGGTTAGCATTATGTTTATGTTTAGTGTTATGTTTATGGTTACTGCATGGGTTTGAGTTACATTTAGGTTTAGGGTTATGGTTGAAGTTAGGATAATTTTATGGTTGTGGCTGGATTATGGTTAGGGTTACAGTTAGGAATATGTTAGAGTTACATTTAAGGTTAGGGTTTTTATTAGGTTTAGGGTTAGTGTTTCAGTATTGGTTATGGTTAGGGTTTGGTTTAGGGTTAGTTTTATGTTTACATATGAGTTTAAGTTTAGGCTTACATTTAGGCTTAGGATTAAGGTTAGCATTAGTTTTAGTGTTAGTGCTAGGGTACAGATAGGCTAAAGATTAGGGTTAGGGTTAGGGTTATCGTAATGGATAGGTTTAGGCTTACTGTTAGGCTTAGAATTAGGCTTAAGTTCATACATATGGTTGCAGTTATGTTTAGGTTTAGGGTTACGGTTACAATTCAGATTATGTTTAGGTTTATGGTTAGGGTTAGGGTTACAGTTAGGGCTGCGGTTAGAGTAAGGTTAGGTTTAGGGTTTGAGTTAAGTTTAGGGGTACATTTAGGTTTAAGGATTCATTTAGGTTTAAGGTTAGGTTTACTGTTATTGTTAGTGATAGGGTTAGTGTAAAGTTTAGGGTTACTTTAAGCTTATGGTTAGGGTTAGGGTTATGGTTAGGGTGCGGTTAGGGTTAGGATTAGGGTCACAATTAGGTTTAGGTTTATGCTTAGTGTTAGGTTTTTGGTTTGGGTTAGGGTTATGATTAGGTTTACTGTTAGGGTTAGGGTTAGTTTTAGAGTTAGGGCTAGTTTAGGGTAGGGTTATGATTAGGATTAGGGTTACATTTAGGATTAGGTTTAGGGTTAGAGTTGGGGGTTAGCATTACAGTTAGGCTTAGACACATGATTAGGGTTACAGTTAGAATTATGCATACGTTTAGTGTTAGGTTCAGTGTTAGGGCTACCGTTAGTGTTAGGTAGAGTTATGGTTAGAGTTACGGTTAGGGTTACGTTTACCTTTAGGGTTAGATTTAGGGTTAGGGTTACAGTTAAGTTTAGGATTATGCTTAGTGTTAGTGTTATGTTTAGGTTTAAGGTTTGGGTTAGGTTAGAGTTATGCTTAGTGTCAGCATTACTCTTAGGGTTCCAGTTAGGATTATGGTTGCAGTTAGTTTATGGTTTGTATTAGTTTTACTTTTAAGGTTATTGTTAGAGTTAGGTTTATGGTTAGAATTAGGGTTAGATTTAGAGTTACAGTTAGTTTAGTGCTATGCTTATGATTACTGTTAGTGTTAGAGGTAGTGTTAGATTTATATATACAGATAGCATTAGTGTTATGGTTATGGTTAGGTTAGGGTTAGTTTTAGTTTTATAGTGAGGGTTACAGTTAGGTTTATGGTGCAGCATTGGGTTATGGTTATGTTTAGGGTTAGGGTTGTGGTTAGGGTTATGGTTAAGCTTAAAGTTAGGGTTATGTTTAGGGTGAGCATTATAGTTACAGTTAGGATTATGATTATGTTTACAGTTAGGTCTGTGTTTAGGATTAGAGTTAGGTTTAGGGTTAGAATTACAGTTAGGTTTACCATTGGGGTTAGAATTACATTAGATTTATTGTTACCATTAGAATTAGGTTTACTGTAAGAGATATGTTTAGGTCTAGGGTTACTGTGAGGTTAGGCTTAGTGTTAGGATTACATATATGGTTAGGATTACGGCTAGGGTTTTGCTTAGGGTTATGGTTAGCATTAGCGTTAGGGTTAAATTTAAGGTTAGGACTATGTTTAGGTTTAGTTTTCAGGTTAATTTTAGTGTTAGGATTAGGGTTAAGGTTATGGTTAGGATTATGTTTAGGGTTATGGTTCGGGTTATGGTTAGGTCTGTGGTTAGGGTTAGGGTTAGGTTTAGGGTTAGGGTTGCATTTAAGGTTATGTTTACTGTTAGGGTTAGGGTTAGGGTTATGGTTAGGGTTCAGATTAGCTTTAGCTTTAGGGTAGCATTCAGGGTTAGCATTAAGCTTAGTGTTAGCTTTAAGGTTAGGGTTAATATTACATCTAGGCTAATGTTTATGTTTAGATTTGGGTTTAGGTCTATGGTTATGATTACGGTAAGCATTGGTTTTATAGATACATTTAGGGTTATGGTTAGAGTTAGGGTTAGGTTTAGTATTTAGAGGTAGGCTTAGGGTTATGTTTAGAGTTAGATTTAGTGTTAGCATTACTGTTAGAGTTAAGATTATGGTTAGGGTTAGGATTAAGGTCAGGGTTATGAGTAGGCTTAGGTTTAGGTTTATGGTTACAATTAGGTTTATTTTTACTTTTGGGGTTCGGGTTACACTTTGGTTTATAGTTACAGTTAGGTTTACAATTAAGGTTAGGATTACAGTTAGGTTTAAGTTAAAGTGTAGGGTTATGGTTCAGATCATGGTTGTGGTTAGGGTTAGGGTTACATTTAAGCTAACGGTTATGTTTAGTGTTAGTTTTTTGTTTACGGTTATGGTTACTATAACCATTGGGTATATGGTTAGGGTTAGTGTTACTGTTATGGTAAGGGTTGGGTTTAGAGTTTAGGCTTAGGTTTAGGGTTACATTTAGAGTTAGGTTTAGTGTCAAGTTTATGTTTAGGAGTACCGTTAGAATTAACAATAGGGTTAGGGTTTCACAAAACGTAACCCTAATCTTAACCATAAACCTAACACTAAGCCAAACCCTAAACCAAACCCTAACCCTCACAGCAGCCCTAACAGTAAATCTAAGCCTAACCTTAACTCTAACTACAAGCCTAACAGTAACTCTAACACTAAACCTAGTCCTACCTCTAACTGTAACCATAACCCTAACTCTAATTGTAACCATAACCCTACCCCTAATCCTACCGATGATCCTAACCATAATGCTAACCATTAGCTTAAACCTAACACTAACCCTAACTGTAACCGTAACAGTGACCCTAACCCAAGATCTAAACATAATTGTAAGCCTAACGATAACTTTAACCCTAAATTTAACCATGAGTGCAACCCTAATGCTAAGTGTAAACATAACGAGAACACTAACCCTAACCCTAACAGTAACCTTAACTCTAAACCTCACCTTAACTCTAATCGTAACTGTAATACTAACAATAACTGTAAATTTAAACTTAACCCTAAACCTAACAGTAAGCCTAGCCCTAATCCTAACTCTAAACCTCACCCTAACCTAACTGCTGCCCTAACAGTAGCACTAACCCTAGCCTTAAGCCTGACCATAACCCTAAATGTAAGACTAACTGTCACACTAAATATCAAAATAAAACTATCCCTAATGCTAACCACAAATATAACTAACAATAATGTTAACTCTACCCTAAAACTAACTGTAATTGTAAACCTAAACCTAATCCTCAGCCTAACACTAAACATAAGCCTAACCCTAACTGTAAACCTAACATTAACTTTAAACCTAACCATAATCCTAATCCTAACACTAACCCTATCCATAAACCTAACACTAAGACTAACCATAGTCCTAGAGCTATCGGTAACCCTAATTATAACCCTAACCATACACGTAACTCAAAGCCTAACCCTAATATTATCTTTAATCCTAAACATTAGGCTATATCTAAACCTAGCAATAACTCTAACCATAAGCCTAAACCTACACATAACACTAACCCTAAACATAAACCTAACTGCAACCCTAATCCTAACCCTAAATATAAATGTAACACTAACACTAACCCTAACAGTAACTCTAAACCGAAACCTAACACTCACACTAATAGTAAACCTAACCTTAATCCTAACTTTAACAGTAACCATAACCCTAACACTAACCCTATCACTTCCTGTAACCCTAACTGTAAACCTAACCCTAAAGGTAACCCTAAACATAAGGCTAAATATAAATCTAACCCTAACCCTAAAACTACCACTAACCCTGGCCCTAAATGTTACCCTAAAACTAACTCTAAACCTAAAAGTAACTCTAATCCCAAATTGAACTCTAAACCTAACGCTAAACTTAAACTTGACCCTAACTCTAAAGCATAACACTAAACCTAACCCTAACCCTAACCCTACCACTAAGTGTAACCATAACCCTAACCATAAACCTCACCCTGAACATAACCCTAACCCTAACCCAAACTTAACCCTAAGGTTAACCCTAACCATAACCGTAAACCTAACCCTAAACCTAACCTTAACTTTAACCGTAATCATGACTGTAATACTAAACGTAACCCCAAAACTAAACCTCTCCAAACACCTAAGCCTAAAACTAACCTAAATGTACTCCTATCCCCAATCCAAAGGAAAACCATAAGTGTAAACTTATTCCAAACCCTAACTCTGTTACCCTAAACCAAATACTAACTGCAACCCTAACAATAACTGTACCCTAAGTGTAACTCTAAACCTAACCTTAACCATAACCAGAACTGCAAAGCTAACCTTAGCCTATAACCTAAACTTAACACTAACCACAGTCCTAAATGACCTCAACAATAACACTATCCGTAACCTTAACCATTACCCTAACCCTAAACTTAAGCCTAAATGTCACTGTAACCATAACCATAACACTAACCCTAAACATAAATGTAAGCATAACCTTAACCATAACCGTAACCCTATGACTAATCTTAACTTTAAACATAAACTTAACCATAACCTTAACCCAAACTGTAACCTACTCCTAACCTTAACCCTAATCATAACTGTAATCTTAACGCTAATCATTATCATAACCCTAATCATAACAGAAACCTAACAATAACCGCAGCCCTAACCTGAAACGCTACCCTGACCGCAGCTCTAAATGTAACCCTAATCCTAATCCTTAACATTAAACCCAAACGTAAGCCTAACCTTAAATTAACCCTACCCTTAACACTATCCCTAACCCTAACACTATATGTAACCATAACCCTGAACCTAAACCTGAACTTAAAAATAACCCTAACCCTAACAATAAAACTAAACCTAACACTAACTCTAACAACAAGAGTAAACGTATCCATAGCAATAATCCTAATGTTAACCCTAACCATAACCCTAAATCTGACCACAATCTTAACCGTAAACCTAACTCTAAATGTCAACATAACCATTACTCTAACCCTAACACTACCAGCAAACATAACTGTAAACATAAGCCTAACACTAATTCTAACCATAACTAACCACAAACCTAACAGAAAACATAAACCTAACCAAAATCCTAAACATAACCCTAACCGTAATCTAGACCCTAACCCTAAATATAAGCCTAACACTATAAGTAACACTAACAGTAACACTAACCCAAATCCTAAACCTAACCATAACTATAACTCTGAACGCAACACTTGGACTAACACTAACATTAACCTGAAACCCAACCCAAATCCTAAAATTAAACAAAACTGTTATCATAAACCTAAACCTAAGCATAACCATTACAGTAACCCTAAATCTAACACTAACAATAACACTAACCCAAACTGTAACTCTAAATGTAACCCTAACCCTAAAGTTAACCTTTAACCTAACTGTAAGCCAAAACCTAACCATAACCCTCACCATAACCATAAAAATAACACTACCCTAACAATAAACCTTATCCTAAACATAACCTTAAACCTAACCCTAACCCTAAGCCTAAATATAACTGTAACCCTAAGCCTAACCGTAATGGTAACCATAAAATTAACCCTAATCTTAACCCTAAAATTAAATGTAACCATAAGAATAACCAGAAACCTAACCTTAAACATTAACCTAACCCTAACTGTAACCCTAACCTAACATTAACCCTATACATAATGCTAACCTTAACCATAAACCTAACACTAACACTAACAATAACCATACACATAGCTGTAACCCTAACCCTAACCCTAATCATAATGATAAAAATAAACCTAACACTAACTATAAACTTAAGCCTAACCATAATCCAAACCATAAACCTAACCATACCCCTAACTGTAAATCTAAACCTAACCTTAACATTAGCCCTAACATTAACCTAAATGTAACCTTAAAACTAATCATAACCCTAACCATAACCCTACCCTAACATGAACCCTAAATGTAATCCTCACCCTATCCGTAAATCAAGCCCCAGCTCTAATGCTAAACCAAACCTTAATCCGATGCTCACCCTAAGCTAAACCCTAACTGTTACCCTAAACCTAACCTAACTCTAACCATAACCCTAAGCATAACACTAATGCAAACCATAAACAAATACTTGACCTAACCCTAACCCTAGCAGTAACAATAACTGTAACAGTAACCATAATGCTAACCATGTGAGTAACCCTAAATCTAACGCCAACCATAACAGCAAATCTAACACTAACCCAAACTGCAACCCTAAACCTAACCCTAACTGTAACTGTAACAGTTACCATAATGCTAACGCTAACACTAACAGTACGCTTAACTCTAACCCTAACTCTAAAGGTAACCGTAATCATAATTGTAATACTAACCCTAAACCTAAACCAAAATGCAACAGTAACCCAAACAATAAGCCTAATCCTAATCCTAACCATCTTGGTAACCTAATCTCTAAACCTAACTATAACTGTAACCTAACAGAAACACTAACTCTAACCCTAACACTAATTGTAACTAATTGTAAACGTAACACTAACACTCACCATAACAGTAAAAGTAATACTAACCCTAACCACAAAGCTAACCATAAAACTAACTGTAAACCTAACCTTAACAAAAATCCTAACCGTAAGCCTAACCATAACGTAAACCTAACCTTAACTCTAATTGTAACCTTAATACTAACCCTAACCATAACTGTAACTGTAATATTTACCCTGACTCTAACCCTATTTATAACCCGACTCTAAGCATAAACCTAACACTAACCCTAACTGTAAACCTAAACCTAACAATAACCATAAACCTAAACTTAAACCTAACCCTAAATCTAATAATAATACTAATCTAAATTGTAACACTAAACCTAAATGTAACCTTACCCCTAAACCTAAGCCTAACCCTAAGCCTAACCCTAATGTTAATCATAATGGTAATCGTAACACTTACCATAACTAACTGAAACCCTAAACTTAACTGTTACCCTAATAGTAGCCCTAAGCCAAAACCTAAACTTAAGTCTGATAGTAACATTATCTATACCCCTAACACTAAACCTAACTGTAACCCTAACCGTAACATTAACACTAACTCTAATACTAAACTTAACCACTACTGCAAACCTAAGGTTAACCATAACTGTAAACTTAACACTAAGCTTAGCTGTAACACTAACCCTAAACTTAACCAAAACCATAACCATAACCCTAACCTTAACCACAACCCTAACACTAGACCATAGCATAAACCTAATACAACCTAACGTAATACAACCCTAACCTTAACCACAACCCTAACACTAGACCAAAGCATAAACCTAACCCTAACAATAACTGTCAACCTAACCCTAAACCTAACACTAACCCCCACCATAACCCTAACCTTTACCCTAATTCTAACCCTACCCTAACCTTAACCTTAAACCTAAGAGTAACCCTAAACCTAAAATTAATTTTACCCTTAACTGTAACCCTAATGCTAACAGTAACAGTAACCATAAATCTAATGTAAACACTAAACCTGAACCTAATGGCAAACCTAACCACACAACTAAAACTAACCCTAACTTTAACAATAACTATAACCCTAAAACTAACCCTAACATTAATCCTTACTGTAAACCTAAACCTAACCCTCATAGTAAATCTAACCGTAGACCTTACCTTAAATTTAATGCTAAACATAACCCTATCACTATCATTAATTCTAACCCTACCCATAACCATATCTCTAACACTAAAACTAACTCTAACCCTAACCCTAACTCTAACTCTAATCATAACCGTAAACCTAACCTTAACCTTAACCATAATCCTAACTCTAAGTGTAACATTAACCATACCCGTAAACCTAAACCTAAACCTAACAGTGAACTTAACCATAACCTTAACCACAACCCTTACCTCAACCTTAACACTAATGCTGAACCTACACCCAACTGTAACCCTAACTGTAAACACAGACAAAATGATAACACTGATGTTAATCCAGTAACCATAAACCTAGCAATAACCCTAACCCTAACCGTAACATTAATTGGAATACTAAACCTGTATGTAGCCCTAACCCTAACCCTAGCTCTAACAGTAAAACTAAACCTAACCCTAACCATAAACCTAACCCTAAAAGGAACTGTGAACCTAATCCTAACAATAAACCTAACCCTAACAATAAACCTAAAAATAAATCTAACCATAAACTTAACCTTAATTCTAACCTTAAATGTAACCCTAACCCTAATGCAAACCCTAACCATAAACATAACTGGAAAATTAACCCTAATTGCAACCTTAACAAAACTAACCTTAAAGGTAAACCTAACCATAACTATGAATTTAAACCTAACCCTAGCCCTAATTCTAAACTTAACCCTAACCTAACTGTAAACATAACAATAAACCTAATCCTAACCCTAACTCTAACCCTAAATGTAACCCTACCATAACCCTATCTATAAAAGTAACAGAACCCTAAAAGTAAACCTAGCAAAAACCCTAACACTAACCATAACCATAACCCTAATTCTAAACCTAAACCTAAACATAACCCAAGCTTAAACATAACAGTAAACCTAACCCTAACCCCAATCCTAAAACTAAACATAAACCTAATCATAATTGCAACCTGATCCGTAACACAAACCCGAACCCTAACCTAAACGTAATCCCAAAACTAACACAAAACATAACCATAACTGTAACACTATCACTAACCCTAACCCTAACAGTAAATGTCCCCAACCCTAACTGTAAACCTAAACCTAACTCTAACCCTGAAAAAACAGTAAAATTAACCTTCACCTTAATCATAGCCAAATTCCTAAACCTAACCCTAAATGTACACTTTCCTCTAACCCTAACTTTAACCATAACTGTACAACTAACCCGAATTGTAACCCTAAAACTAAAACTAACTCTAAAGCTGACTTTAACCCTGACATGATACCTAACTTTAAACCTCACCCTAACCCTAAACTTAAGCATAAAGCAAACTCTAAACCTAACCATAAACCTACCACTAAATGTAACCGTAAACCTAACCCTAAACCATATCCTCAACATAACTCTAAACATAACTGTAACCGTACCCAAATCCTAAAAGAATGCTAACAATAACCAAAGCCCTAAGTGTAACTCTAAACCTAACACTAACCCTAACCATAAACATAACACTAACCATAAACAGAACTCTAAACCTATCCCTAACCATAAACCTAAACCTAACTGTAATCCTAACCCTAACATTAACAGTAATAGTATCACTAACCGTAACCCTAACAGTAACCGTACTCTAACATTAACCATAAACCTAACTGTAACCCAAAACCTAACAATAACCCTACATGTAACTGTAACCATAACCTAAGTCTACCCTAAACATAACCCCAACCCTACTCACAACAGTAACCCTAACCCTAACCTTAACCCTAATGGTAAACTTAAACCTATCCATAAAACTAACTGTAACACAAACCCTAACCCTTAACCTAACCTTAAACATAAACCTAATGTTAGCCTTAAACGTAACCCTCACCCTAAACCTAACCTTAACATAACCCTAATGGCAACCAGAACCCTTACTATAAACGTAAGCCAAAACCTCACCCTAAACCAAACCCTAACCCTCAACCTAAAACTAATGCTAAACTTAACCCTAACCCTGATTGTAATCCTAACCCTAAAACTAACCGTAAACTTGACCCTAAACATAAATGCAACCCGCACCCTAACTGTAATGGTAACGATTACACTTTCCCTAACTATAACCCAAAACCTAAATAAACCATTGCCCTAATCATAACCCTAAGCCAAATCCTAAACTTAGCCCTAACAGTAACTCTAACCCTACCCCTAACACTAAACCTAAAGGTAACCCTAAGCATTACTATAATGCTAACCCTAACAGGAACCATAAACCTAACACTTACCATAACTGTAAAACTAAACATAACCCTAATACTAAAACTAACATAACCATAACTATAACCAAAACCATAACTATAACGCAAACCCTAACCTTAACCTAAACCTAATGCTAAACCTAACCCTAAATCTGACCCTTACCCTAACCATAACACTAACCCTAACCCTTCTCAATCCCTAACATTACCGCTAACAGTAACCCTAACCCTAATCATAACCCTATCCTTAACCCTGAATCTAACCCTAAACATAACTGTAATCCTATCCAAAACCTTAAACATAACCTAAAGGTAAATCTAACCATACAACTAACACTAACCCTACCTCTCACTGTAACCATAACTATAACCCTAAACCTAACCCTATTTGTAACCCTAACTGTAATTCTAACCATAAACCTAATCCTAACCCTCCAGGTAAACCTAATAGTATCACTAAACCTGAACCTAATCCTTAATATAAACCTATCACTCTCCTTAATCCTAAACCTAAACATAACTATAACTATAACCCTAAACCTAACTCTAGCCCTAAGCCTAACCATAACCCTAATTGTAACGATAAACCTAATTTTAACCCTAACCATAATGCTAACGCTAAGTGAATCCCTAACCATACCTGTAATCCTAAACCTAACTCTAACTCTAACTTTAAATAAAACCTTAACCACAACCCTTACATAACACTACCACTGATCCTAACGTTAACCCAAACCCTAACGCTACCCTAATCACAGCCCTAACCATAAACTTAAAGCTAACCTTAAACCTAATACTATCTGTAATCCTGACAATAACCCTAACACTATCCGTAACCTTTACGGGAATATGAACCCTGATTGTAACCTTAACCCTAAACCTAAGTCTAACAATAAACCTAACCCTAACAATAACCATAAACCTAACCCTAACAATAACCTTGAACCTAACCATAACATTAAACTTAACCATAATCATAAACCTAAAACTAAACCTAACAGTAAACTTGACCCTAACCCTAACACTAACCATAACACTAAGCCTAACCCTAACCCTAACACTAATCCTAACTATAACCCAAACCATAACCCTAACCATAATCCTAACCGTAACTATAACTGTAACCTTAACCTTAAACCAAACCCTAAACATAAATGCACCATAAATTTAACCGTAACACTGACCTAACCTAAGGGTAAACAAAAGGCTAACTTTAACAGTAAACCTAAATCTAAATCCTAACCCTAACCCTAAGTGTAACTGTAAAGTTAACCGTACCCATAACATTGACCCCAACCATAACCCTAAATGTAACCATAACCCTAAGCTTCATGCTAAAGCTGGGTATAACCTGAATGTAACCACAACTCAATCTGTAACAGTAACCCTCAAATTAACTTAACCCTAACCCTAAAGGTAACCCTAGCCCTAATACTAACCCTACACCTAACAAAACCTAACCTCAGCCCTAACCATAGCCCTAAAAGTAACCCTGACCAAACAGTATTGCTAACCCTACCCTAAACCTAAACCTAAACCTAAATGGGACCCTAACTCTAAACATAACTCTAATCTTAACCCAAACTCTAAACCTAACACTATCCATACACCTAAACATAACCTTAATATAACCCTTACCATAACCAAAATTATAACCATAAACGTAACCTTAAACCTAAGCACAACACTAACCCAAACCAAAACACTAACCTTAACTGTAAACCTAAACTTAACCCTAAGTCTAACCGTAAAATAACCCTAACCATAAGTGTAAACCTAACCATAAACATAATCCTAAACCTAACCCTAATGCTAATGGTAACCCTAACACTAAAATTAAATCTAACCTTAACCCTAACCTAAACGTAGACCTAACTCTAAATATAATGCTAACCATAACACTAACACTAACCCTAACTGCAACAATAACCGTAACCCTAACCTTAACCTTAAAAATAACAATTGCTATAAACCTAACACTAAACCTAAACCCAAATGTCATCCTAGCCCTAACAATAACTGTAAACCTAATCCTAGCCATACCACTAAATATAAACTTAAACCTAACTGAAACCATAACCGTAATACAAACCCTAACCCTGAACCTAAGAGTAAACATAACACTAATGTAACCCTGACCCTACCCTAACCCTAATGTAAGCCCAACCCTAAACATAACCATAAAAATAACTGGAACACTAACCTTAACCTTAACCCTAAGCCTAACTGGATCCTTAAACCTAATCGTAACTGCAACCCTCACAGTAAATTTAACACTAACACTATCTCTAAAACAAAGTGTAACCCTAATCCTAAAATTAACACTAAACTTTACCCTAACCCTATTGTAACCCTAACTGAAAACTAACCTTACCAGTAATGCTAACCCTAACTGTAACTATAACCCTAATCCTAACACTAACTGTAACCTTAATGCTAAATCTAACTGTAACTCTGACCCTAAACTTAACCATAACCTTAACCCAAACCTGAACCTTAAGCTCAATGGTAACCATATTACTTACCCTAAGTGTAACCCTAACCATAACCAAAACTGTAAACCTAACCATAAATGTAACACTAACCCTAACCCTAACCATAACCCTATCTCTAACCCTAAGCCCTATCCCTGTCTAACCCTAACTGTAACCCTAATGCTAATCTTAACAGTAACCCAAACTGTAACCTTGACTATAATGCTAACCATAAGTGTAACAGTAACCCTAACATGAAACCTAACCCTAAATATAAATGAACACTAACTCTAACCCTCACACTAACTGTAAACCTACCTGTAACTGAAACGCTAACCCTAAAATTAAATCTTTATCCTGACCCTATTCGTAATCGTAAACCTAACCCTAAATATAACACTAACCCTAACCTAAACCTAAATGTAACTCTAATATTAATCTTAATCCAAAAACTAACAGTACCCTGAATGTAAACATAATCCTAACAGTAATAGTAATACTAGCCCTAAAGTAAACCCTAACCCTAAATGTAACCCTAGCACTAATCCTAACCTTAACCCAAACCCTAAAAATAACCTCACCCCAACCATAACCCTCACTGTCATCCAAACAGTAACTGCATTGTTAACTCTACCCCTACCACAACCCAAATTCTAAACCTAACACTAACAATAAACAAATATAACTCTATCATAGCCCAAATCATAAGCCTAAAAATAACCATAATCATAACCCTAATCATAACACAAACCAAAACACAAACCCTAACAATAGCACTAACATTAACCCTAAACCTGAACTTAACGTTGAGACTAAAAGTAACTCTATACCTAACCATAACGGTAAACATAACCATAAACATAAACTAAACCTAACCCTAATGCTAACAGTAACCCTAACAGTAAAACTAATGCTAAATTTTACCTTAACCCTAAATGTAACCCTAAACCTAAACATAAACCTAACCCTTAACATAACACTAACTCTAACCCTAACTTCAACAATAACCATAACCCTAAACTTAACACTAAATTAAAAGCAATCATGACACTAACACTAAACCTAACCCTAAACGTTATCCTAACACTAACAGTAACCCTAAGCCTAACTCTAACCCAAACCTAAACATTACCCTAACCCTAACTGTAGCCCTAACTTTAGCACTAGCCGTAACCATAAAACTAACACTAATCCTAACCATAACACTAACCCCAACCTAACCATAATCCTAAATCTAATGCTAACCCTAACCATAAACATTACCAGAACATTAATCCTAGCTGTAACCCTAAAGTTAAACCTAAAATTAAATGCAATCTGAAGCCTCCCCTAAACATAAACCTAATGCCAGCGCTAACTCTAAACTTTACCCTACACTAAATGTACCACTGACAATAAGCTTAAACATAACCCTAACATTAACCCTAACCCTAACCATAACCATAACCATATCCAGAAGCCTCAATGTAGACCTAACACTAAATTAACAGCAATCATAAACCTAACTCTAAACCTAAACTTGAACATACACCTAAACTTAACCATAACCCTAATCCTAACCCTAATCCTAACACTAAACATAACTTTAACACTAACTGTAGCCCTAACTTTAACACAAACTCGAGCCCTAACCTAACTATACTCATAACTCTAACACTAACCCTAACCCTTGCAGTAATTCTCCACAACCTTAAACCGTAAACCTAAACCTAAGTAAACCCAAAATAAAACCTTAAATGTAAACCTAATCTTAAAGATAACCCTACCCCTATCCCTAATCCTAGCCGTACCCTTTAGCATAACCATAACACTAACCGTAACAGTAACCCTAAACCTAACTTTAAACATAAGGTAGCCCTAAACTTAATCCTAAAACTAAATATAACCCTAAACCTAAACCTAACCCACATAATAACCATAAACCTAACACTAACCTTAACAGTAACCATAAAAGTAAGCCTAAACATAACAATAAAACTAATCCAACAATGACCCTAATCCTAAGCATAACCAAAACAAAACCCTAACCACAAACCCAAGCATAACCCTAACGCTAAACCTAAACCTAAGCCTAAACCTAAACCTAAACAAAGCTTAACACTAACAGAAATACTAGCTGCAAACCGAACCATAAACAAAACACTAATGCTAACCTTAAGCTTAACCCAAATCCCTAACTCTAACCGTATCCTTAAACTTATCCTAACTTTAACACTAACCCTAATGGTAACACTAACTTTAATCCTAACACTAAACTTAACCCTAAACCTAACTGTAACCCGAATATAACCATAAGTCTACCTGTAACCATAACAGTATGCCTAACTGTAACTGTAACCCTAACAATAATCGTAACCCTAACACTTACGCTAAACTTAAAACAAAACCTAACCATAAGCCTTACCCTGACCATAACCATAATGATAAGCGTACCATCAAAGCTAAACCTAATGTAACCCTAATGCTAAAACTAACTGTAACTGAAACCATAACTGTAACACAAACCATAAACGTAACCCTAACTCTAACCCTAAGAGTAAACCTAACACTAAGTGTAACAATAACCATGCCCATAACCCTAACCCTAGTGCCAACTGTAACCATAAACTCTACAACAGCCCTTACACTATCCCTAAATTTTACACTAACCATAACATAGCCATAAATGCAGCCCTAATTGTAATCCTAACAATAACCCTAACTGTAACACTAAATGTAAACTGAAACCAAACCCTTACCCAAATTGCAACACAAACCATAAGTGTAACCCTTAACCTAAACCAAACCCTAAACATTACCTAGGTGTAACCCTAACCTTAAAAGTACTGCTAACCTTAACCCTAACGTGAACCTGAACTCTAACCCTAATCTTAAACCTAACCCTAACCCTAACACTAACCGTAAATCTACCCCTAACCCTAAACATAAAACTAAACCTAAACGTAACCCTACCACTAACCTTAACACTAACTGTAACCTTAACACTAACTCTAACCATAAACCTAACCATAACCCGAACATAACCTGAATCTAACAACCAGAGCCATTACTGGAATACTAACCTTGATTGTAATGCTCACCATAACCTTAATCTAACCATAAACCTAACCCTAAATATAACCCTAACCCTAACCATAACCATAACCTTAACACTAAACCCAACCTTAATATTAAGCATAACAATAACAGGAAAAATAACCCTACTGTAACTCAAATTCTAATCTTAACCCTAAATGTAAACCTAAATATAACTCTAATCCTAACCCTAAAACTAACCCTAACACTAAATATAACCATAACTGGAATACTAACTCTGATTGTACCCCTAACCCAAACCCTGAAGCTAACCGTAATTCTAACCCTAATTGTACCCTTAACCTAAATCAAAACATCACCCTAATGTTAAAGTTAACCTTATTTCTAAGCGTAACAGTAACAGGAACAATAAACTTAACTGTAATGCAAACCCTAACCCTAACCCTAAAAGTAAACCTAACCCTAGCCCTAACCATAAAACTAACCCTAACACTAACCCTAATTATAAATGTAACCCTAACAGCAACCCTAAACGTATCCCTAAGAATAACTGTAATGCTAACCCTAAAGCTGACACTAACCCTAAAACAAAATGTAACCCTAACAGTAACCATAAACCTTATGGTAACCCAAACAGTAACACTGAATGCAACCATAAACCTAACACTAAGCCTATCCCTAACTTAACACTAACAGCATCCCTAACGCTAAATCTGACACTAACCGTAACCAAAATCCTAACCAAAACCCTCACCCTAAACTTAAATCTAAACATAAAGGTATCCCTAACCTTAACCTCAACCCTAACCATAAGCCTAATTGTAACTCTAACCGTAAAAGTAATGCAAACTCTAACCCTAAACTTAAAAGTGAAAGTAAACCTAAACCTAACCATAACCCTATTTCTAATCCTAACCCTTAACATAGACCTAACTGTAACACTAACACTAACACTAACCCTAACCCAAACCCTAAGCATAACCCTAAACATAATGGCAACCCTAACCCTACCCTAACTGCAGCCCTAACCATAACTCTAACACTAACCATATGGCTAATAGTAAAACTATACCTAAGAATAGCTGTAACAGTAAAACTAACCTCAACCCTAAGCCTAATCCTAAATGTAACCTAAACCTAAATGTAACCCTAAACCTAACTTTAAACCTAACCCAAACCAATAAACACTATTCTAACCCTAACCTTAATCTTAACACTAACCCAAACCCTAAATCTAAACCTGACACTAACAGCAGCTCTAACTGTAATCCTAACCCTAACCTTAAGCACATCCATACCTGTAACCCTAACCCTAAACCTAACTGAAACATTAAAACTAAACCTAACCCTAAACATACCCCTAACCAAAACTGTAAACCTAAACCTATCCTTAAATGCAGCCCTAACCATAGACCTAAACCAAACCATAACCCTAACCCTAAGCATATTCCTAACCAAAACCCTAACCCTAACCTTAATCCTAAGCCTAACCATAATTCTAACAATAACCGTAAATGTAATCCTAACCATAAATGTAAACCTAATGCTAACCCTAACTCTAACCCTAACTGTAACCCTAAAACTACAGCTAACCTTAACCTTAACCCTCAATGTATCCCATCTCTAACCCTAACCTTGAGCCTAACACTAAGTGTACCCTCTGTCACTGTAAGCCCACACTAACACTAATGCTAAACGTAACCCTTACCCTAAACCTACCCCCAACCATGTCTAGAACCAGAACACTAAGCCTAACTGTAACGATAACATTACACCAAATCTTAAACATAAATCTAAACCTAACTCTAACCATAAACATAATCCTCACTTTAAAATGAACCATAACCCTAACGATAACTGGGACTGAAACCTAAAAGTAACCCTAACCCTAACACTAACACTAACCTTAACTGTAAACTTAAACCTAAACCTAATGATAAACATAACTTTAAATCTAACAATAACTGTAACCCTAAAACTAACCGTAACCCTAAACGCATTCCAAACTGTAATCATAAACCTAAACATAAGGCAAACCCAACTCTAACCCTAAGAGTAAACATAACCTTAACACTAGCCTTAAACACAACCCTAAACCTAACCATAAACCTAAAGCTAATCCTAATGATAACCCTAAATGTAAACGTAACCCTAAATTAAACCCTAACAATAAATGTAACCCTAGCCCTAAACATAATCCTAACCCTAACTCTAAACATAACCATAACGTTAAACCTAAACATAACCCAAATGTAACCCTAACCATAACCATAATGCTAAACCTAGCCCTAAACCTAAACCTAAAATCTAACCCTAAATGTAAAACTAACTGTAAACATAAACATAAACATAAACCTAGCCATAACCACAACACTAAACCTAAACCAACCCTAACAATTACCCTAACTGTAACCCTAAAACTAAACCTAACATTAACTTAAAACTAACCTTAACCATAACCCTAACCCTAAACCTAAACATAACCCCAAATCTAAACCTAACTCTAATACTAACCCTAAGAGTAACTGTAACCCTAACGTTATTCTTAACCGTAAACCTAACTGTGACCCTAATCCTAACCCTGTCACCTTAACTGTAATCATCAACAGAATACTAACCTTGACTGTAACCCTAACCTAACCAAACACTTAACTATAAACCTAACACTAACTCTAGCCCTAATCCTAAACATAACCCTAACTGTAACCAAACACATATCCCTAATGATAACTGTAATTGTAACCCTAACACTAACACTACCTGTAACCCTAACCTAACCCTAACCCTAATCATAACCGTAACGGAACACTGAATCCACATGTAACCCTAACCATAGCTACAACCCTAACTGTAAATCTAACCTTAACCCTAAGCATTAACCTAACTCTAATCATAACACTAACCCTTAAACTAACCCTAATCCTAACCATGAAAGTAACTTAAACTAAGCATATCCCAAAACCTATCCCTAACCCTAAACTTTACACTAACCATAGTCCTAAGAATAACTCTAACCATAACCCTAAACATAACCGTGACCCTAATACCTAGCCTAACCCTAACTTTAACCCTAACCATATCCTTTACATGAAACCTAAACTTAACCCTAACAGTATCACTAACCATATCCGTAATCCTAAACCTAACCATGAACCTAATACTAATGCTAACCATAACATAACCAAAACACTAACCCTAACTCTAACCCTAAACCTAACACTAACCATTATTGTAAACCTAACCATAAACCTAACCCTAACAGTAAACTTAATCCCAATTCTAACCCTAAGTGTAAGCCTAACAGTAACCACAACAATAACCCTAACCATACCCTTAACATTAACCTTAACCCTAACCGTAACTATAACCCTGACCCTAAACTAAACCTAACCCTAAATCTAAAAATAACCTTGATACTAACTGCAACAAAAACCATAACATTAACTCTAAACTTAACTCTAACAGTAACCCTAACCCTAAGTGTAACCCTAACCATACCCGTAAACCTAACTCTAAACTTAAACATTAGCTTAAAAGTAACCTTAACAGTAACCCTTACCATAACCGTAGTCTTAATGCTAACCCAACCAAATCCAGAACCCTAACCCTAACCACATCCCTAACTTTAACCCTAAACCTAACTCTAAACATAACCCTAACCATACACATACTACTAACCCTAACCATCACTGTAATCGTAACACTAAACCTAACAATAACTCTAACCATAACCATAACTGTAAACTCAACTCTAACCCTTATACTAACCATAACTCTTCCCAAATCTCACTGTATGCCTAAAGCTAAACCTAACACGAAACATTACCATAACTGTACATCTAAACCTAATCATAACCCTAAACATAACTGTACCTGAACATTAACCCTAACTGTAACCGTAACTGTTACCCTAAATCTAACCCTAACCCTAATCTTATCTGTTACCCAACCATAGCCCTAAACTAACCCTAAACCAAACCCTAAAGTTAACATTAACGCTAA
>NDGM011074103.1:0-13243 GCA_002564305.1 Octomys mimax
TATCTATCCTAACCATTTTGAATACACAGATATAAAATGGACATTCATCTGTATCCCTTTTTTGTTTAGTTCCGTCAGACAAATGACTTTTAAATAGTAATTCTTCACATTAAACTTTCTGCTTAAATTACTGGTGACAATTCTGTCAACTATATCTTTATTTTCCTATCCCTTACTTGGACTATATAACATAATAGCTCTAGCTTCAAACAGCATATAAGTATCTCATGAATAAATCTACATTGATTATGTGGAAATTATATTTTGTATGAGTAATCACAATACAGATTTCATAAATACAAAAATTAATTTCATTATTTGTTAATTTGAAAGTTTTACATTGTAGCTGACAATATATTTCTGTTGAAATAGTGCCACCCTATTCTAACACTATAATGACAGTAATGCTTACAACACAAAACTAACCCATGAAATCCTTATTTAGTATCTGATCTTTGATATTTATTATTATTAAGTAAAAGTACAAAGTCTTGTACACAGGTAAGGCTAGCAATACTACCTATTCAATTACATACACGAGGTTCATCTTCACAGGTTATAATTCTGTATATTTGTCCATTTTATATTGTTAGAAGATATATTTCTTTAATGTATGTCCCCTGTTTATTTGGAGATTATGGTCCCTTTTAACAAGTCTTTAATCACTACTCACTTTATAAAGTAGGAAGTACCCTAGAATGTGTATGAAGAACATATGCTCGAAAGTTTTATCTTTCTTTACTGGCTGGAAATATAATCACCTCCACATTTGAAAAGGTGATAAAACTTACAAAATAGAAATTTGCTTCCCAGCCTTGTCTCCATGCCAGAAACTTCTTTTGCTAAGAGCAATCCATCTTTAGTCATCTCTTATATGCACTTCCAGAAATATTTAAGCACAGAGAAGCATGTATACCCATCCATCTTTTGCTTTTTGTTATCTGCTAATAGTTCTGTAACATTCTATTTTTACTATTAATATATTTTTTAGTTGTAGTTTATTAGTGCATGTGTAAAGTACCCAATGTTTATATTCCCTGTGGAAAGTTGGTACATCTACATAACACATAGTAATTCCTTTTCTTATTCCTTTTCCATCCTTCTCTCCCACCCCCTCTCCCTATCTCTTGATCTTTTATTGAAGGGGGTACATGATTGTGGTACATAATGCTTACACTCCTTGTGTGGAGTTGGTACTTTATTCTATTTTTATATTTTGATTTTAATAGTATACATTTACAGTACTACACATATCATGGGAAGTTTGTATATATATATAACACATCTTAATTGTTTTTTCTGTCCCCTTCACCTCCCATGCCTTTTTGCTCCCTCCAGTTCCTACTTTGCTTCCCATCTGTAAAAGCCATTTCTAGTTTACCAATTTATTCTTAAAAACCTCTTTTCCCTTCGTTCTCTCCATCTCATTTTTCCTTCCCATTTGAAAAAGATCTCTCAACTTCCTATTATCTATCTTACAGTTTGCTATTAATAAAAAGCAAATATAAGAGAAGTCATAAGATATTTAAATTTGTTTTCTCTGATTTATTTAATTTGCCCTTATAGTCTTGAAGTGCACCCATATTTTTTTAAATACTTCAACTTTATCCTTCTGTATGGCAGACTAGTACTCTGGTAAATAAATACATTTTATTCTTCCATTTGTCTTTTGAAGGACATAACTACTATTTCCAAAACTTAGCTATTATATGTTGTGCTGCTATAAACACAAGTATGTATGCCATCACTGTAATACGAAGACTTTAAGTATTTTGGTAAGATGCCTAAAAGTGTAGGAATTATCTAGGCCAAACAGAATTTTCAGTTTTAGTTTACTGAAGTAGCTCTATAGAGGCTGTACCCGTTTACACTCCCACCAACAATGAAGAAGCCTTCCTTTTTCTCTGTAGCTTTTATAGCACTTGTTATTGTTTTATTTCTTGATGGTAGCCATTCTTTCTGTAGCGAGATGGGATCTCAATGTTATTTTAATATGCCATTCTAATATGGTCAGAGATGCTGAACATATTCTCATGTATATACTGGCCATTTGTACTTCATCTATAGTGTCTATTCATTTCAGATGCCCATTTTTAAAACCAGTTCTTTAAACTTGGAGATCTAATTTTTTTGAGTCCTTTAAATATTCTAGGCATTAGTCCTCTGCATAAGAGTCAGCTGGCAAAATCTTTTTTTCCCATTATGTAGGTTGTTTCTATTCCTTTGGGCGTTTCCCTTTACTATGCAGAAGCATTTTAACTTCATGTGTCCCCATTTGTTCATTCTTATTATTTCTTGTGCAACTGGAGTTATGTTTACAAAGTCTTTGCTTACACTGATCGAAGACTTGAAGAGTTTGCTTATTTTATTTTCACCACTTTGTGTTTCAGCTCTAATGTTTTCCTTCTTTTACAGTTTATCTACAGAATGAACTAAACTCCATGGTCAAAAGGTAAAAATATCTACTAATCATTGTACCTGTGAATCCTTTAGCATTAATGATACAGCAGGAAAGGAAAAATACAAAATCATTTGATCTAAGTCCTATTTAGCAATATATCTTAACTATACTACATAAGGGTACTTTTCCTACTATATATCCAAAAGTAATGCACAATAATGAAACAAAAAGATCAAAAAAGCTAATGTTCAGAAAACTTTTCCTAATTAAGTTAGGAATGGACAAGATCGTAACATAAAACATCACATGAAATCATTAGTATATAATTTAGATGTAAAATTAAGTTCTAACAGTTTTCAGAAATACTTATTTGTACTTCTCTCACTGAAATCACATGTTTGGAGTTGGGGGTGGAATGGATTTAAACATTAGAATCACAAGGGCTGGGCATGTAGCTCACTTGCAGACACCTGTCTATGATGTTTGTCCATGAGTTTAATCACCAGTACAACAACAAAAATTTCTTTTGGACTGGGTACATCAGTTTGCCTTGCATGTGTGAGGCCTACCTTGAACACAAGCACTGCATAGAAAAGAGAGAGGAATGGAGTGGGTTTATGACAGTTATTTCAAAACACAATAAGGTGTGTAAAATTATTTAATAACTTTTGATATGCCAGGCTCTGTTCCTTATTTTACTTAATTTTTTAGCCACCTGCAGAAATAGTTCTATTCCTGGACAATAACCTAGTGATACTCTTGAATGAAAGAAATTGATAAAGTTCTACTTTAAACTTGCTTCTAATTTGCCAACTCAAGCAGTAAGTCTATCCCTTAGTCCCATGTCTTAATAACCAAACTAATAACCCAATTTCTACAGAAGGAAAAGTACTGTTTTCCCATTAGTAGTTAACCACAGGACTAAAGTCCTATTATTAAGTATAGATTAGGCAAGAATGATATACAGGCTGTCAGATTATAGACATGCTAGTTTCAGTACAGACTGAGCTCAGCACAGACCTCTAAATGTTACCTGATCCTTTAAGTTTTTCTGATGGAATATGAATAGCTTTATTCAGCTCCCCATATACTACTTAAGTAAGAAATTACTGTTCAATTCATGACAAATGATTATCTATTTCAATTTAGTGCACATATTAAGTTTTATACAAGTTCTCTCGTAAAATCTCACTTATTCTATCTTTTGCAATTTACATTTAAGGTATATAATGATTATTATTATCAAATATGCACAATCAGAATCTAACCATGAAAAATGAACACAAATTTCCAAAAAGGTCAAGATGATAAAAATTTGAATGAGAAACTACTGTAAATTAAGAGTAATTAACCACATGACAAATAAATACACTGGTTTGTGTGTGGTTGGATACTAAACTGGAAAAGCAAATAAATATACTGCTGAAACAACTGGCAAACTTGGAGTCTATTCATTCGCTAATAGCTCTTAAAACTCAAATTTCCTTGTTGGGATAATCATATAATATTTACATAAGCTTCTTAGGAAGAAGCTACATATGTAGGAATAAGGGATCATGATCCCTGCAACTTAATTTGAAATGGCAGACTGACAAAAATTTCTTAAAACACAATCTATAAAAAAAATTATCCTATAACACATAAAAGCAATTGTGCCAACAGCATCTTTTACTGTTGCTCATTGAAGTGGAGCTTTTATCATAAATCAGCTGTCTCTGAACTCAATTTCTAGCTCTCAGGATCTGACCCTGTGTAAATACCAATTTGCTTTTGTTACCATTGCTTTATAATAAGAATTGAAATTTACTGGTGAAAACTTTCCATCTTTTTAGTTATTCAGTATTGATTTGGTCTCTTTCACACATTTTTTTTCTGTGTACATTTTAGAATAATTAAGTTTTTTAAAACACACTGCTGGAATTTCAACTAAGAATTCACAAGTTTTAGAAAAACTTAAGGAAAAAACCGAAAACTTAAAGATGACCATAAAAGGCATTCAATGTAATCATTTAGAAAAATACAACTAAAACCAAAAATCAGATACTAACATATTTATACCCACCCAAAAGGCTAAAATATAAATGAGAAAATCAAGTGTTAGTGTAATGTGGAACAAAACTGTCTGACAAGATACAAATTGATATACCTTTCTTATGGAAAATGCTTACCTGTATTCACATTAAATTCACATATCCATCCATTGTACTCCTGCATATATACATAAAACAAACATTCACTAACATTCCTAAAAAGACTTGTACGGAAATGGTAAAAGTAACTCAAGGCATAATAACCAAAACCTAGAGAAAACAAAGCACATAAACTACAGAATGACTAAATGGATGTATATTCATATATTGAACCATGAAGCAGCATTCCACTGTGACTACTGATCATGCAAGTAACATCTTCCTATGCACAATGTGTATGAATGAAATTAGACAAGAACCATTTATAAGTCCATTTGCAGTTAAGTTCAAAAGACACAAAACTGGGGGCTGGGAAGATAGCTCAGTCCCCAGTACTGCAAAAACAAAAAACAAACAAAACAAAAAACCACAGAGCTAATTTTACACAAGTCAAAAATAGTAGGTACTCATAGAAATAAAAATACAGACTAGATAGGGCAGAAGAAAGCTCTCCTAAAGCCCTGGAAGTGTTTGACAGTTGATCCTCAGTATCACAGAAGATTTCAGTACCTGCAAATGTTAAGAGTTCTTTATATGGTACAGTATTTGTGTATGATGTAGGAACACGTTCCTGTACTATAGAAGCATCATGAAGCATCATTTAAAGTTGCTGTACCGTATTTTTAACTTGTATTGCTTTCAAATATTTTCAAGCCACCAATTTCAAATCATGAGAGGGCCAACTACATATCCTTATCTGCATTACATATAGATGAATTTATAACAAAAAGTACCAGAACTATATAAACAGGCTTATTAAAAGGCTACAAAAATCACATCCAAAAATGGGATTTTTGATTCCAGGTTATGCTGTTAATGTTTTCTGTGTGCTTCCTCTAAATAAATGCTGAATAAACAAATGAAAAATGAACTTAAGACTTAATAGTAGTTGAAACTTTTTTTTTTTTTTGCATTTTAGGGAAGGGTCTACAGGGTGCTTAGTGTCTCACTAGATCAGACTCGTAGTGATTCTCTTGCTCACAGCCTCCCAAGTGCTGGGATTACAGGTGTGTGCCATCATGCCCAGTCTCAAGTGCCATCTCAGTGTGTCCTGGGGTGGGGGGCAGCATGGCAGGCTGGGGATCGAACCCCCGGCCCCTGCACCTGCTTGCAGGTACTTTAATCCACTAAGTTATTTGGCCAGCCTTTGAAACATTTCTTAAAGAGTTTCATTTTTGCTTAAGATGTGCATGTAGGTTTATTCTTGCTGATGGCAACAGGTGTTAAGAGGAAGTGGATATACAGTTTTTACTAAATTCATATGCTTACATAAAATATACAAATCAATTGTGTTGTATATGAGTACAATGGTCAGCTCTTCACTATGCATTTAACCATAATAGTTAACTTTATTTTTTGTAGTTATACACATTTTATAATGTTTAATGCATAATAGATGTTACTGTGTCATTTGCATATATGAGTATATTATGCTTCAAACATAACCCCCTCCCAGGTATCCTCTAACCTTCCCTTTCTACCCCTCCATGCTTTATTCCATTAAGCTCTTCTACAGTAGTTCTTCTCTATTCTCCTATTGTGTTTCTCTTTCCCACTTAAATTCTAAATTCCATATAAGAAGAATGACAGGAAATACTTGTATGCCTCTGGTATAGTTTGCTTAAAATGCTGACTTTTTAGTTTCATCTCTTTTCCAGTAAATGACAAGATTTTAAACTTCTTTATGTCTAAATAAGATTTTTTTTATCCATTCATTGGTTCATGGCACCTGGGCTGACAGGATAGCTTGGGTACTTTAAATACTGACTCAATAAACATGAATATGCAGGTATCCCTTATGTCCATTAACTTTATTTCCTTTGGTTAAATATCAGGAGTGGTATAGCTGGATCACATAATTGCACTACCTTTTAAATTTCTGAGGACCTTCCAAACTGGTTTGTATAGTGGCTGTCCCAATGTAGATTTCTTCCAGAGTATACATGGGTTGTGTTTACCCTGTATTCTTGCATTTGTTTTGTTTTAACAACAATCATGAGTATGTGATAAAACAGAAATTAAATGAATTACTCATTTTCATTTTCTTATGGCTAAAGATGCTGAGCATTTTTTTTCATATATTTACTGGCCATTTCTACTTCTTTTGAGAAGTATCTGTTCAGAACACATATTTTCTGACAGGATTGCTTGTCCTTTTGTAGGCATTAATTCTTTTGAGTGCTTTATGTATTCTAGACATGAGTCTTACACCATATGAATGGCAGGCAAAGATTTTCTCCCCTTCTGTAGACTGTCGCTTTTTTTAATATGCTGTAACCACATTTGTCAATTCTTGCTTTTTGAGATACTGAAGTCTTATGTAGTAGACATCTGCCTATGTCAATATATTACAGTGTTTTGTCTTTCATTTCTCTTCTACTAGCTTGAAAACTTTGAGCTATTACATTTAAGTCTTTGATCCATTTTGACATGAGTTTATCCAAAGTAAGAAACAATGGCTTATACCGAATCTCTGACATCTGGATATCCAATTATTCCAGCACCATTTTGTCCAATGGCTTTCTTCCAATGTGTGTTTTCAGTTCCTCTGTTGAGAATCAACTGGCCATAGATTATATATATATATATATATATATATTTCTAAGTCCTGTATCATATACCATTTATCTACATAACTTTTACTGCCAATATGATGCTCTTCTTGATACTATGGCTCTGTAACATATTTTAAATTCAGATATTGTATGACTTCTGTGAACACAACAGATTGGTAAGCAGCAGCAAAGCAGCTTCTCTAAGACTTAAAGTCCAGACACTGGAATATAGCAATGTGCAGGAAAGAAGAAAAGGGAAAGTGGGTCCCAAGGGGTCCAGTAAGAAACTAAAACTAGAACTGAAGCTTACAGGGAGAGCAAAAAGAGGAACCTAAATGCAGAAGTGGGAGGTGACAAACAGCACTTTCCCCAGAATCCTGGCTTAAAGTGTGAAACAGGCTGCTGAAACCTACAGAAGCACAGTGACTGCAGATGGCTGCAGGCAACTCCAGGGGCCACAGAGAAACTTACCAGTTGGACAGAACAGTAGATAAAACAGGCTACTGTGGGTGGTGAGTGATTCCAATTCAAAAGCCCAAGGGAGAGACCAACTGCCCAGTCATCATTCTAGAAAAGAAAGAACAGAACCTACAACTCACAGCAGCACTGGGTTGGCTCCATCTGAGAGCTCCCATGGTCAGTGTGAGAAATCACAAGCACAAACTTCAAGCAAGCATGAAATGTCAAGAGTATTGTGGGCTGAACATCTTAGGCCTTACAATCAGAAATCACAAAGCAGACTAAATGTCAATGAACTTGAAAGCGCAAGCTTGCTAAGAATATCCACCACTTCCCAGAAATTCTACTGCAAGATGGCTGTAACCAATCAACACAGGACTAAGTTCTGTCTGCTCCCCTTGTCTACCAGTGACAGCAGAGATATAATCAAAATGGACACTTTTTCCTTTATGTTCTTTGGCTGTTGTTCCCCCTTCTTTCTTGGAAGTGTTTGATGTTCTCTTTATATGAGTATGAAAATTATTTTTAGTTTTTCTTTTTATATCTTTTATTTACTTATTTGGTTCGGGGTCTCAATATGCAGCTCGGACACGTAGTGATCCTATCTCAGCATCCCCATTGCTGGGATTACAAACATGTGCCACCACAAGGCCCGGTTCCAATGGCCTGCACAACACGTGGTACCCAGGATCAAACCCAGGTCCTTGCATTTGCGAGGCAGGTACTTAGACTGCGAAGCTATCTTCCCAGCCTTTTAGTTTTCTCCCCAACCACTGTTCTTGTTTCTGCTTCTTCTTTTCCTGTCTGCTTCTTTTCCAAAGCTTGCTACCATAATCAATTTACAAACATCGATGCAGAAACAAAACTAAAGTAAACTAAACTTAAACGGAAAAAAAGAAGACACAGAATCAACATGCAATTCTATTCTTCCAATTCTGCCAAGTCAAACCCAGGGGACAGTGAGGTTGAACAATTTAACAGACATTAACTTTAACTCTCTGAAGTGTTAAGAGCAAAAGCAACAAAGTAGATGAATGAGGCTCTACAAAACAATCCAATCAGAAATAATTTCTAAGACAACTAAAGGGATGATAATGATGATGACGACAATGATAAAGCACATAGTAAAAGATTCTAGATTTGATACAGAAAAGAGAGGGGAGCTACAAAAATAATGGTAACTACAAATTCTCAATATAGGAAAGAAATGAAATCCATGAAACAGATTCAAACACATATCTAGGAGGTTAAAAATTCTATGCAAACTATATGCACAACAGAATCAACCAAGTAAAGAATATCAGACCTAGAAGACAGGTTATAGATAAGTAGCATTAAACAAAGGTTTTCTTAAAAATATCAAGGAATCACAAAAAAATGAATCCAACTGCTGATAGATGGCACAAAGAATAGCAACATACAATGGGTCGAAGTCAAAGAAAAGATAGCAAAACTTGCATTAAAAAAAAGACAACTAACAAAAATGGTAGAAAACTTCCTAAACAGGAAAAAAGAACTTGGCATAGAGATAAATGAGGCATCAAGAACTCCAATTAGCCATGATTTAAAAACAAAACAAAATGTACAAATGGCAAATAAGTCAAGGTTCTAAAAACTCAACAGAAGAGCAGAATATTGCAAGCTGCTAGAGAAAAGAAACAAATCATCTATAAAGAAAGCCCATGAGATTCAGAGCAAATTTCAACACAATCCTCAAGTCAAGAACAACTTAGGATGAAGTATTTCAAGCCATAAAGAAAATAACCTCCAACCCAAACTGATGTACCCCACAAAGCTATCATTCAAAATTGATAGAGAAATAAAATACTTCCATGACAATAACTGAGGAAATTCATGAACACCAAACTAGCACTCCAAGATGTCCTTAAGGACATTCTAGAAAGAGATAACAAGGCCTATAACTCTATGAACCCCAAAGAATGAATCCATCAGGCAAGGCAAGCAATTAAATGAAGGGATATGGGAACCACCAACAGAAAAATGAAACAACAAGGACAAGTCAATACGTACCAATTGTAATCATCAATGTGATACAACTGTGGTATAACTGATAAATCTTTCGATTCATCTCAGCTCACCAATCAAAAGAAAGTCTGGCAGAATGAAACAAAAAGCAAAAACCAATATGCTACATAACAGAAACAAATTTAATTCAAAAAGAAATGCACCGACTGAAAATCAAAAGATGGAGAACAATACACCATGTGACAGGACCCCAAAAGAAAGCAAGGATAGCTATACTATTTGCAGACACAATGGATTTCAAATCAAGACTGATCAAGAGATATAAAGAAGTTTATATTTTTATGAAGAAAACAATCCAAGAAGAGATAGTAATCATAAATATACACACACCAAATACCAGCACAACCAAATACCAAAAAAAAAAAAAAAAAAAAAAATTAACATACATGAAAAATCAAATAAGGACTAACACAATTGTAATGGGGAACCTCAGTACCCCACTCACATAAACAGACAAAAACCAACAAAGAAATAATAGAACTGAACCAAAAGTCTAAACAAATAGATTCAGCAGATGTCCACAGGGTATTCCACCCATAATATCAGCATACATATTCTGTTCAGATGCACATGGGACATTCTACAAAATAAGGTGATATACTAGCTCATGGAACATGCTTAAGTAAAGACAAATGAACAAAAATGTTACCACACACATATTATCAGACCACAGTGTAAAAAATTTGGAAATCAATGGCCAAAGAAACAAGAAAAACTAAATACATACACACATACACACATACATAGAAATTACATAACACTTTCTTAAACAACCAATGGGTCACAGACAAAATTAAAGGAGAACATTAACAGTTTCTAGAAAACAGGATAGGGAAGTAAGAAGTTAAATTATCCTTATTTTTAGATGATACCATACTCTACAGAGATGAAACTACAGAGTTTCTACAAATAAACTCTAATGCCAATGCATCCCGGAATTCATGGAACACAATGAAAGTGGTCCAACAAGAGAAATATATTGGTGAATTTCCACATCAGAAAAAATAAAACAAGCTCAAATAAACAACATAATGTTGAATCTAAAGCTTCTGGAAAATGAAGAAGTCAGGGGCCAGGGAGATAGCAGCAAAACTGCCTGCCTGGCAAGTGCTATGTACTGAGTTCAATCCCCAGCACTTAAAAAAAAAAAAAAAAAGCAATTCAAAGTGAAACACATATAATGGAAGAAAGTATAAAAATCAGAGCAAAAATAGACGCAATTAAGTCTAAGAAAACAGAACAAAGAACCAGTGAATCAGAGTTGGTTCTTTCAAAGAGTAAGGAAAGTAGACATTTAACCTACTTTATCAAAAGGAAAGGAAAAGAAAGGGCTGGCCAAATAGCTCAGTGGACTAAAGTGCCTGCTGAGGCGGAGTGAAGTGGTCAGGGTTGTGATTTCTGGCATGCCAAGCTGGCCCCACCTCTGGGGTGCACTGAGATGGCAATTAAGACTGGGTGTGGTGGCCTGAGCCAGTAATCCCAGTTCTTGGGAGCCTGAAAACAGGATAATCACTATAAGTCCAATCCACGTAGTGAGACCCTGTAGACTCTGTACTAAATATGAAAAAAAAAAAAAAAGGAAAGGAAAAAGATGCAAATCTATGCAAAAGCAATGAAAAGAGTGAAATCACAACAGATGCTGCAGATGCCTAAAAGGTAACCACATCCTCTGACTCATTCTTGGAAGCAAGAAAACCAGAGATGGATATAACCAAACAACAAAACTACAAGCCAGTCTTCCTGAAGAATGTAAGATGCAAAAATCCTCAGAAGGATGCTGGCAACAATGAAGCAAATTATCAAGATTATACATCATTTAGCCAGGGAGATGGCTCAGTTGAAGATTATACATCATGAACAAGCAGCATTCCTCCCAGGAATGCAGGGATTAATTAGTTCAAGATACACAAATCAATAAATGTAATACACTTACATTAACAGAACCAGGGACAAAAATATGATCATCTCAGTACACGCAGAAAAAGCATTTGACAAATCCAATACCCACGCAAGAAGAAAACCCTATAGAAAATTAGAATAGAGAGGCTGGGGATTTGGCTCAGTGGTACAATGCTTGCTTAGCAAGCTGGAAGTCCTGGGTTCAGTCGTTGGCACCAAAAAGAAAACATAAACCTCCCCTGAAAATAAGAATAGATAATCTTTATCTCAATCTGACAAAGCCATGTAGAAAAATCAATAGGTAATATCATATTAAATGGTCATAAACTGAAAGCTTTCATTGTAAAGAAAATCAGGAACAAAACAAGGATATCCACTATCACAATTCCTATTCAATATGCTTTTGGAAATATTAGCAAAAGCAAGGAGATGAGAAACAAAGAAAACAGGATAGGGAAGTAAGAAGTTAAAATTATCCTTATTTTTAGATGATATCATACTCTACAGAGAAGATCTAGAAGCATCACTAAATGTCTTGTACCAAAGCCAAGAGACAGTTAGATACAAAGAAATCAGTAGCATTCTTGTACACAAATAACAAACTCATTGAAAGAGGAATTAGGGAAACAACACCTTTCACGACAGCATTAAAAACAATAAAATACTTAGGAATTCATCTAAAGAACAAAGTAGAAGACTTTTACATTCTAAAGCAATCTATAAAAGGATTTCAAAAAGGATCTCAGAAAACGCAGATATCCCTTGTTCTTCAGTAGTAAGACCCAATATAGTGAAAATGGTCATATTTTTAAAACAGTTATACACATTTAATGTAATCCCAATCAAAATGCCAAGAGCATATCTCACAACATTAGAAAAAAATTCTAAAATTTATTTTAAACCAGAAAATACCTAAAATAGAAAAAGCAATCCTGGGCAACAGAGACAAGGCAGGGGGCGCCACAATCCTCACCAAAAACTATACTACAAAGCTATCAGAAAACAAAAGAGTTACCATGGTACTGGAGGGACCAGACCTAGTAACCAATGGAACAGATTGTAAGATGTAGAAACAACTCCAATCATACTCAACGCCTTATCTTTTAACAAAGAGACAAAACATTTTCACTAGAAGATAGTTTCTTTAATAAATGATGCTGGAAACACTGGCTTTCCACATGTCACAGATTAAACCTAGACCCATATCACTTAGACTAAACTAAAATCAAAACGGTGCCCCCTGCCTTATCTCTGTTGCCCAGGATTGCTTTTACATACTAAAACAAATGCTAAGCCTGCTAGAGACAGAATACATAGAATTCTTGAAAAACACAATCCAAGAGCACAGGCCTGGCCTGTGAGTGAGACCGCCTGGGGCCCGTCAGATCCACATTCCACCCAGAGCCCAGGCCCAGCATGGAACCTGCAGCAGAACTCCCTGCAAAGAAGCTAGAGGTAAGACCCACACAGCTGACTAAGGAACAAAACATTTTGTCAGAGCGACACAGTGGGTTCAATTCAAAGGACTGCAGCAGGAAGAAGTGGTGCACAGCAACCAGATCTTAGCCACATTCACTTGAACAAGCTTGAACTTGGTAGACCCGGACCTAGTGCTAAGGTAATAACTAAGCTCTACACCAAAGGTCAGAAGACAGTGCTGTAGAAAATGACAAAGAAAAGGAACAAAATGCAGT
>NDGM011074110.1:0-12851 GCA_002564305.1 Octomys mimax
CCTGGTGGGCTGAGCTGGCCACACACACACACACACACACACACAAATAAATAAATAAATTTTGAAAAAAAAAGTGTAAATGGACTAGAACGTAATGGTGTTTATCGAATACAGAATATACAGTTACAAATTATCTGTGGTGAATATGGACATAATATACACCTGAAATGTACCAGTAAAGTTGGGTTCTTGAAAAGATAAAAATAAAACACCCCCTAAATACAGAATAGACAACAAGCAGTAGATGAAATTATTTTATTGAATTAGCTAAAAGAAAAGGTAGAAATCACTTAGCTATGATTATGAAAAATTCCACAAAGTAAAGTTTAAATTATCATAAATTTATGCTTATAGATCAGTATTTGCAAGCTTACAGATTATGAGAGTCATGCACTGAGAACTAAACTTGTTGTTTTCCTAACTCTCCAGTCTAAGTGCGGAGGTTCGCTGTCTTGCTCGTAGAGAAATAAGCTTGATTCTTAAGCGTGATTTTCTATCTGTGCTGTATGAAGCATGGCCGGGCTCTTGGGATGAGCCCCTTCTTGGCCCCATCAGAATGAGGCCTTCACCACTCGGCCCTTCAGAGGCTGTGGTGGTCGGTTGTTGTGCAGTATGGGGACAGCTTTCTCACCTTCGGCACTTGAGAGAAGGCTGCGGAACTGTGCCAGCTGGAAGGATGCAATATTTAAAGAATTAAGAACCATTTAAGTCCCAGAAAACATTGGAGTTCCAGTATAACCGATGCACTGATATTTAGAAAACTGAGTGGAAGATTGCATTAGCTTCACCAGCAGGAAGGAACCATCATATTCCTTTGAGTTAAGGATTTTGCTTAAGTTATTGATGATTAACTGCTCTAAAATACCACTTTTATCACTTTTCAGTGGGGGTACTTTGGGTAAGTAATGACAAGGTTTGTGCCTCACTTTTTACTTCATTGCGTTGTGAGGATTAAATGTGCTAATACACAATGTATGCTCAATGTCACTTACCCAAAGGCCTCAGAGTTTGCCCTGAATGTTTGTTATAAGAATTGACTCACAAAACATATGCAAGATGCCTAACAGAAATAGTAGTTTGATCAATGATAATTAGGTTTTCACTATAAAGAAAAATTAATCTGGTATTTTGATATATATTTAAACATTTACATTTGAAAAAAAGCACGCAGTTACAAGGTATGCCAGTTGAGAGCTCCTTTTCCTTAAAGTCTTGTGAATCTATCAGGGACAGTTCTCGCTTTGTTTCTGAAATTCCTGAGACAGTTAACAAGTTTAGGCTCTTCCTTATTAAGGACAAGTGGGAGTTAAGAGTCTCATGCTTTTTTTTTCCTTGTCTTACTTGTTTTCCTTCCTTCTATTCTTTTGCTTTTTTCCCCTTCTTTTTCTTTAGCAGTACTGATCAAACCCAGGGTCTTCAACTGAGCTACATCACCAGCCACCCTCTAATTTTTAATTTTGAGATAGAGTCTCACCAAGGTTGGGTTGAGTCTCTCATCCTCCTGTCTACCAGAGTGCAGGGATTACACATATGTGTCACCATGCCTGGTTCCATGCTACTATTTTTTGCATAAAAATTAAATGAACAGTATTATATTACACTCTTTGGGGCATACCTCAATAGATTTATGCCAGGAAAGAGCCTTTTATAGTTGGAAGGGAAAAAAAGTTTCTCCAAAGCCTGATTGAGATAATGATATTCCCTACTGACTCTATCAGTTGAGGCGATGACCCTGCATTGCACCCCATATCTCCCTCCTTTGCCCCTGTACCTGTTCTTTGCTGATGCTGATAATCTCTTTACAGATGATCCAGGTTACACTTTCATGGAGAGGAGGATGAGTCAGAGAGCCAAAATAGGTGTAGTAATCCAGGGATGAGGGAAGTAGAGTGGAGGGGTCAAAGTTTTTGAATGGGGCTTTTTTGTCCTGAGAAAATAGAAGTATAAATAATTAAAAATCAACACTTGCTTTCAATAAACCTCAACGTTTTCTTATCTTTTAAAAAATATTTTAAAGAGAATATGATAATAATTGATAAGACATTAGAAACAGTACGCATTTAGAAGAACAAGATGAGAGGCTTTCAACCATGGCTCTTGTATTACACATTGCTATCCTCGATGTAGTTCCTCAGGTCATAGATATCAACATACGGAGTTAGTCAAAGTAAAAAAATCTAATTATTAACTGCTATTTTAAAAAAAGCTGATGGAAATTATGAGTACAATCATCTTAGGCAACCATATATATACTTGCATGATTTTTCCTATCTTATCTCCTTTCCTTCATCTTCATTGTTTATTCCTCATGTTTAATTTCTTTCTGTTTTACTATGTGTCTTCTATCTTTCAGATTTTATTTATTCTTTCAGGTTCTTACACTAGGGACACACTACAATATTTACACATGTGGGTCTGATTTATTTGACTCATGAGTATAGCCTGGAGTTGTATCCACTGATCTATAGACTTCATCTGTTAATTTGAGCAACAGATTTGAGGATAAAAACAAACAATATAATAACCACTGTTAATTCTTGCTTTGAAAATCTGTAACATATGTATTGTTGCATGTTACTCTGTTTTGTTTTTGTTTCTGCTATTTGCATTTGCTTTTGCTCTTGAAAATAAAATAGAAAAATAAAAAAATAAATCTATCCACAAAAAAGTTAAAATAACTAATTATAATGGAACAGAAGTGTGAAGGAAAAAATAGTTTCCCCCAAACTTTAATTTAATGGATGATATTGACACCCATCAATTAAAAACTTTGTCATGTACAGACATTTTCACAGTTTTTTTTTGGTGGAACCAGGGATTGAACTCAGGCCCTTGCAGTTGCCAGGGAAGTGCTTATTCCATTGAGCCATCTCCCTGGTTTATTTTCACAGTTTTAATGATGGTAATGGTAAAAAAAATTTGAGAAACGTATCTGTCATTGTTGAAGTGAAAGGGTGATTTCAAACTGCCTGAAGATATAAGTGAACTTAATTTTATGACCTATGATAAAATAATTATGCATGCTCATTGAAAGACTTTTATAGAAAAATCTAAGTATGAGTTAAAGTTTAATTGTGAGATTTGTCTTACTGAATGATTTCTCATGGGCATAACATCTCTGGACTTAAACATGGTCATTGTGATGATACAGTACCAAATGCATCATTTTATTAAAAATAAAGAAATGTTTAAACTTAAAAAAAGAAAATAAAAGTATACATGTGTGCTTATGTCCTCATTTCGTGGCATAAAATACTTATATCAATATGTAATGGAAGAGAAAATAAAATCTCAAAAACTTATGCTATTTAGAGATCTTAGCTAAGGGTTTGACCTTTCTACTGTATCTTATTCATAATTGGTGTGTTTGTGGATCCAGCCAACACAAAGAACAGACAAGGCAAATTTTGGCTAAGCAGTCTTCCTTTCTTCATTTGGTAGAAAATAAGCAAAGGTTAAAATTTTTTTTTATAATCCGTATTCATGAAAACTATTTAATATCTATATCTAACAAAAAATTTTGTTTCCTTGGGAATTATGCTAGATTCTGTTCTGGTGAAAAGATATTTCTTGACATACTCACTGTTTGAGTTTTAGTCATATTTTCCCATGATTTCTGATTGGTTTTTATTGCTGTAGAAAATGAACCATCTATTGTATAGTAATCTTATATGCACTTATGCTTTTTATATAATTCTTTTGACTTTTCCAGGTAGATGTAAGTTTTTATATTATTTGAACCAGAATTTTCTTCTTAGGTTCTCCAGTATTTATCCTAAGATGCACCTATATTATTTCTTCACTTTATTGCATTTCTTAAACTTCAATTGCAACATTTAATTGTGATGGTCACAGTTTTTGAGTGAAATAGGATCGCTGCAGTTGTTTTACTATAAAGTTTTTCATGCTTAATTCAAGTTTCTAGGTAGCATCTTTTAATAAATAGAAGTTTTCATTTCTTTCATTTATTTTACCTTCAAGAATGAGTATTGGATTTTCTCAAATGCTTTATAATCTTTTGACAATGTAACCATTTAACAATCATTTAAATGATATGGTTTTTCTTCTGTGTTGTTTCATGAATATATTATGTTAAATGTAATGAATTTCACTGGATAGTCTATTACTGATTCTCCTCCTATTTATGGACCTAGCTCTACAAGTTTAGAAACATTGCAATACACTAATGAAACTGATTTACTATAATTACTCTTAAAATTTCCTTTAGCTATATTCATAAGAGACAATGATCTACAATTTTCTTTTTGTGGTGTTCTTACCTGATTTTGGCATTAAATTTCATTAAACTTAAGGAAAGTGTTCTGTTGGTATGCTCACACTTCAGTTGGATGCAGTTTTCAAACAAGGTTTAATGACTAAGTAACCTCCTTTTGTACTTGCAAACTCATAAAAAAATGAAAGCAAAACAAATTCCTGAATCTGAGAGTTTCTCAGAAACAGGCAGTGTCTGTATACTATACTGATTTTTCAGGTTGGTGAGTTTTACAACCAGCCCGGGTGTTCTCCACTTGAAGCATGTGATTGAGTGATTTTCATACTGCTATGGATTATTGCTCTTAGAATTAAACTACCTTGTTTAGTTAATTTACCTTAGTTTTAACTTCACTTATGGCATCGAGTACTTTCTGCAGCTTTGAGTTGGCCTGACCAACCTGGAGATTAAAAAAAATACTGTTAAACATATACTTGTACTGATCTAGATTTTAGGTTTTTAAAATTAACAATAGTAAATTAAAACAGGTAAGGTGCTACTCTGGGACTCAGGATTTTAGGTGTGTGTTTTTGTAGACCCTTCTATCCTCATTGTTTATATGGTTAACCATGGGTAAAGTAACAAATAAAATGCTTGACTGGAATTTAAGTATAGACAAGATGTTTGAAGATATATAAGAAATGTATAAATTGAATGAAATTATAATATAAAAGCCCAAACACTTCATTTTAGTCTTTTCTATTACTTATACTTAGCATATTTGTCATGTCTGAGTGCTCAGTAAGAGCTAGGAGATCACTGTAATTCCAAAAGTGATTTAGCTGCTCAATCATACTCCATTTATTTCATCCATTCATTTTTATTTTTATATTTTAAAGAGAGTACAAATTAGAATTAAAGCAGAAAAAATTACAAGTAATACAGAATTTCACTTAAGAAAGTAATATGAGTTTCAGTATTTGTTGTAATACATCATGTTGTCTTCCAACCAGTTACTCATATTACCAGACATATGCATGTAAAATTGGAAAAAGAAAAAAAGATAAATGTATAATAAATTAAGAGGAGAAAAAGTGCAAGCAAGTGAAAAAAGGAGACAAAACAAATTATTATCTGCTCCTTTCCATAGGCCAGCAGAAATGCACAGTACAGTTGTCTAAACCATCCTGCTTACATACGTAGATAAATCTCTTTCCCCCACTCCCTCTCCTGTCCTTCTTCTCAGCTCAGAAACTCTTTCCTTTTGATAAGTTCATTTCCTTTTCCCAGTATCTATTGTACCCTTTAGGTCCCATTTTCTCTTTCAGGTTCTCACACTTAGGAAAAATACAATGTTTGCACATGCAATCATACTTATTTTAATAATCGTTTTCTTAGATAACTTTTCAAGGATTCTTTGGTAGAGGATTTAAGCATCATCTACCATTTAAAAAATCAATTAAACTTTATGGGAAAGATCTCTTAATTTTTCTTTCCTGATGAAATATTAAATTCATAAACTCCTGAGTCTGAAGTGAGAAATTTGGAGAAAAGGGAATTTGGAAAAATTGGAAAGTAGAAGTTCCTTTTTTCCTGTGACAATTTTCCTTCCACCCCTACTTGAACAATTGTTTTGTCAAGACAGAAAAGCATAGGTACAAGGCAGCAAAGTATGAAGAAAAGTTTTCTTTAGGCATAAAGAAAGGATGGGGACCATAAGTAGGATGGGAACTTTCCAAAGAGAAAACTTCAAATGTCTTTCACCTTATATTATGTTCTTTTGAGGTCAGGTTGCTAAGCAGTCACATTAGCTGTTCTCCATCAGGATCTGTAACTCACCTTCATCAAAACACCAATAATTGCCAACCCATCAGGCTTTGAGATGGCATCAGCCACACTGGAATACTTCGCCGAGTTCCAGTGAACTAGGTGGAGCTAAAAACAATAATATAGTTAGTCATTTATGTGAGGATAGGAATAAAAGACAAATAACAGCAATGTGTTAATGTATGACAATGTCTATGTTCCACTCTTAAAACGGGGGATCTGTATGCTGAGTAGTGTAAACAGACCACACTGCTAACGCCAGTGAGTAAAGTTTCTTTTCCTACAGTGCCATGAATTATTTAATATTATTCCTTTAAAAATATCTCTTTTGGTATTAAAATAGCAGGAAATCTGAGTGATTACCTTTAGGACAAAAGCTGAAATGATTTTCTGCCTCTTGAGGTAAATCATTCCTTTACAGGAAGGAGCTCTTGGACTTGCTGGGAGCCTGAGGTGTTTCAGTGCCCTTCTCAGGCATCTCTCAAACCCAAACCTGCAGCCTGAATGGTCTGTGAAACTCTAGACTTGCATCTCCAAGGATGTCTGTGTATCTTTTTGATTTTCTTTCGATACTCCATATGGATACCTCAAACTTAACGCGGCCAAAATAGAACAGCTGATTTGTACCTCTAAACCTGTTTCATTTTATTTTTTTCAGGAGAAGATAACATTATGCCTTTAATTGCTCAACCAAAAAGCAATTCTATACTTGTCATCAGTTTCTTACTTTCAGCAACTGCATCTCAAATTAGATCTCACTTGTTCAAAATGTTCAGTGTTTGCATTAAGTACCGATTGTTTCTGGAATTCCCTTCTCCATAATCTTTGAATAGAAGACCTTTGTCTGTAATTAGGTTTAACTCAAGTACTATTCTTCAAAGATTTTTTATTTGATCTTCCATTATAAAATGACCACCATAAAGAAAATCAAGTCTTTCATTATCCCTTATCTGATTTTTTCTTTTGGTAGCAAGAATCAAACTCAGGGCATCATGCTTGGCTGGCAGGCAGGTGCCATGCTGCTGAGCTATATCCCCAGCCCTCCAATTTTCTTTTTACTTCTATCCCTCCCTTTTTCTTCCCTTTCCTTTCTCTGCCTTCTTCATTTCCTCCTTCCTTCCTTCCTTTCTTCCATCTTTCCTTCTTCTTTGCTTCCTTACTTTTAAAGTTTTCTTTTACTTATCAAACTCAAGTTCTGAAAGCAAATTTTCCTATAAACAGTATCTAGCTTATTGTAAGTTCTCAGGACATATTTGCTGAACGAAAAAAATAAAGATTAGAAAACCATTTCAAGAGATCACTCACAGTAGAAATGTCACTCACTGTAACATCCTCTGTGCATAGCAGTCTCAAATTTGTCCTTACTCTTAATTGATTATTCCTACATCTGTATCACCATGGTGCTTTATGAATGTTCTTATTGCCACTTGCCACTATATTTATTTAGTCACAATCTTTTATGCATACACTGTCTTGCTTGAGGAGGGCTTGCCTGTGTCTTAACTATAGAAATGTAATCAAGTATTTACAATGTGAAAAGAGCAGGTCTAGGTGTGCCTTATGAGTGCACATTCCATTTTGTCAGTAGTTGTGTGAGGTAGATAGTCATGTTGGCTTGGTTCTACTGATGAGAAGATTAGGACAAAGAATGATTTTGCTCAAACTTACAAGGCCAGAAAGTGGCAGGTATTTGATTAAATTTTGAAAGTGAGAAGAGGAGCCTGCATTCTTAACCGCTGCAATGCCTCTCAACCTGATACAAGGTATGCACTGCATATAGGGTTACTAAACTACAACATGCTGAGCTTTGTGTGCAAGTATCTTTATACTAGTCCAGATTAGTTTGATTTTTTCTCAATTTAGTTGAAAGAATCACTGGCTTCAGTTTCCTGGCTACTACCAAGTATCCTTTCAAAAATGTGATACTAATGTAGGCTCATCACACATTTAATTTCACTCTACTTACCTTCAATTTTGTATGAAAGAATTGGGGAATAACATTTAATGTATTTCTGCAGTGTTGAAAGATATTATTTAAAATTTACAATATAAACGACGTTATATTCACATACAATTCCTAAATCATCTATCAGAATAAAAAATGCACATATTTTATAAACTTTTTAAAAAATGTATTTGGTACAGGGTTTCACTAGGCAGCTCAGGCTTGTGGTGATCTTTCTGTTTTCAGCCTTCCCAATGCTGGGATTACAGGCATGTGCCACCATGCCGGGTCCCCAAAGCCAGCTCAGTGCACTGGAGGTGGGGCCAGCATGGCATGTGGTGCCTGGGATTGAACCCTGGTCCCTGTACTTACCTAAGCAGTTACTTAGTGACCTTATAATTATCTATCAATAGAAACTGATTAAATAAATTCTTATTTATTTGAAATCCCATACAAACATCAGAAAAGATGGAATTAAGCCTTTTGATTTAAAAAAAAATGGTCATGATAAATTGGTAGAAAAAACAGCAATTTTTGAAACTATATATTATAAATTTCACTTTACACATATAATATTAAAAAGCCAGCCCACTTATGTGGGCAAACATGCACTATATAGTCATATGTATAAAAAGTAAAGTTTCTTCTCAATCTTCCATTGTGTTTGATGCACATACATTTTTCTTCAGATACACAGAATATGTCTTGATACAGATCACAAACTTTCATGACAGGGGTGGTCAAGAAGGAGTAGAGTGGTGGGTTGCAGCCAGGGAGCTTCAAACTCTGATCTATGTGCACCACCTCCCTGTGATCACAGCTGTCATTATATTTGAGCCCTTTGCAGGGTCTTACTGAAGTATTCCTGGCTCTGATCATACTTCTGGAATGATTTGGTGTGCCCAAATTTGAAATGTAAGTAAAATTGGAATGGTAGCATCTGCATTTTAGAGTCAGAACTTTAAAAGAGAGTAGTGGTGTCCCTTAGAAGCCAGCAGCGTGTCAAGGTAAAATTCTTTTGATATATTTTTAGGAAAAAAAGCAAATTTTGGATTCCAGAGTTCACATCCAAGTTCAGTTTCTTTCTACATGAAAAATGTCCTGCTATTGCCAAGCATGGGATGTCTGTGTTTGATTTTAGTGGAGTCTGGGAGTTCCTTATGAAAACTGGAATAATGCTTTTTTTGGAGTCCTTATAATAGTGGTTTCCATAACAATAGAACTGCTTTGGGGGCACTGTCAGGGCGATTATCTTCTAGTCACTAAATTACGTTACCTCTGCAGCGTACTTGTCTCCATCCACCAGGTGCTCAGACCCATATTCATCTGTACTGCCCCAGTGAAAATGGAACTGCACGAGCCGATAGCTGTCAGAGAGAGGGCCACCTTTCAGCACTGGAACAAAAGGGAACTACTGTTAGACTGAAGATCATAAATTCCTGCTTCTCTTTGCACAGAACAACTCTAAATTATGTTGATTTCAAAGGAAAACCAGCAGCAGAGCTAAGTGTTTTATCTTGCTTTTGTCCCCTATACCCACAATGACGGCACTCTTCTGTATGATTCAGCCCTGTAACGCTGATAAGACCATGCATAAAACATGTACAATTCCCAGCACCCAAACCACAGTAGTACCTGTTTCCACTGCCAAGAAAGCATATTGCAAAGTGAGTGAATTATAGGATTATAGGACTTTCTTTGAAATTCTGCAGTTTGCATGTTCATTAATTGTTCTTTCAACAAAACTGCATAGGTAACATGCATCAGATTCTATAGAGTTTATTCTGAGCAACAATTATGCATTACAGACTCTATCCTTAAGGAAAACACCAGTGTTTCTTAACAGTTACACTGAGAAACCCTGACCAGAGAATGAGAGAAAGTGCCTGTGGGGCAGGGTCAGTGTTAAAAAGTTGACATCTTGTGATCTGCTGTTTCGGAAGTCTGTCCAATCATATGATTATGTAAGCACACTAGACTTAATCTAGCATTAATGGAAGACTGAGATCCAAATGCACCTAAAATTTAGGCTCAGAAATTGTCATGTAATGACTGATTCAGTGATCACGGATGAAAAGTTGACTACACAGCAGGCAACATGCCTGGCTCTGCAGTGTGAGCTTTGCAGTCATCCTCCTGTCTGTCCTTCCAACTGTGCTTACCACTTTCATGTCAACTAGAATGTACTTGCCCTTTCAATTTTTGTCTTCATAGGGATTTACTCTCTAGGCCTTTTTGATTATTTATAGAGAGAAGTAAGCAAATATAAAGAACTTAACATAGAGGAAGAGATCCAGAAGTGTTATTAAATGGTGTAAGTACTTTAAAAAGACAAAGCTAGGGATTCCAAAACTATCTTTATCATTTGTACACTTCCCGTAAGTCCACACCGTTTCACTGGATAGCAGCACAAAGTATTCAAGATGGCTGTTGGTGTACTCTATGCTTCATTGTTTCAGTTTCCCCAGTAGATGTTAGAAAAAAAAAATATCAGAACTGTCTTTGGTCTCACCTGATTTATCGTCTTCAAAAGTCACATGGAAGGAATGTCCCACGTTGATAATTTCCTTGGCGCCAGCTGGATTGTAGGAGACACTGATGGGCTTTAGAGAGGCGTCATGTTTGACCTCACTGGTTTTAATGTCAATGGGAGACTGGTTATTTCCATTGGCAATGGGGTACAGCTTGCTCCATTGAGCAGGACCTACCAGGACAAATGAACATATATAGTCAAAACTTTATTGACTGCTTGATTCCAAGTTCTAGGACTCTACCTGTTTGCTTGTTGGATTGTGATTTAACCAGTTGTCTTAAATGACATTGAGTTAATTGGAAATTCTGTGTTTGAGTATATCTTTTTTCTACACTGTACTGTAAAATGGTATATCTGTCAACACCAGCAATATAAGCCTAATACACAGCCCATAGGAGCAGACTGTATTGCACTAGCAATAGATTTATAAGATATATTATGAATGGATTTTGAAACATTTATGTCTCAAAGACCAACTGCTAAAATTTCTTACAAGGATATTGTAATTATTCAAACCAGGCAATCCAAACCATCAAACTGTGGCTGTCCTATTGTTTTAATTACTTAACATATCTTGTATTGGGAAAGGCAATCAGCTACTCTTTTGATCTGTACGAAAAGAAATGCTCTTACCATTTGGGCCATCATATCCCCACTGTGAAGTTGCCATGGTCTTCTATTTAGTTTTCTTTTTCTGAAAACAGAAATAACGCTTGGAGTAACTAACTGCAACTGTGCCTGCAGTAGATTCCCCACTATATTGCTTGGGGTTTTTATAGAGATGTATCTGCCCTTAACAGGTTACTATTGCATCATCTCTGCATATCAGGAAGTATATGTATCTAAAAAAGGTATTATAAAAATGTTTACAAAAGTTAGTTGGGTTCCAATTGTTTTATTATACTATAAAAATATCAGAATTACAGATTTTATTAAACAAAATCCCATTTCATATTAGCAGAAGATATGAGTGAATATTGTCATATGAAATTCTTTGGATTTCTTAAACTAAAAGTACATTGTACACTTACAATCCAATTCTGTCTTTGCTACATAATTAAAGAATGCTAGCAAGAGTAATTTGTATAGAGATTAAATTTACACATTTACCAGATGATTTGAACTAGCAGCATAATATTAATTTATAATTAGATAATAAAATGACCATTTATAATGTGCATTAATAGTAGTACATTTCATAGACACAATAATTCTGCAGTTTTCAAGTTCATTAATTATTCCTTCAACAAAAACTGCATAGGTAATATTCATCAAAATCTACAGTGATTTATTCTGAGCAACAAATTATGCATTACAGACTTTATACTTAATGAAAACACCACAGTGTTTCTTGACAGTTATATTGAGAACCCCTGACCAGGAGCGAGAAGAAGTGCCTGTTGGGGCAGGGATTTATCAATAGTGAACTTAAAGATTCATCAATATTGAACTTAATATTAAATTTAATATCAATATTGAACTTAAAATGCCCTAATATTTTATATGTCAAAAGTATACTAGATTAAAAGTCTTCTCATTTATAGCTCTATACAATTTAAAAAACACTTACTACTTTGTTTCTGTTTCACACACGATATCCAAAGAATTATCATTTTATAGTTAAGAGATCTCACTATAACTAGCAAGAAACCAAGAATTCAGCCATCAGGTCAGTTGCCTCCTTCCCTATGCCTGAAGAATCACCACAGGAATGTTCTAACATTCATATGCGATGGTAAGTCATGAGAAGTTTAAGTTACAAAATTGTTTTGCCACACTGGGTGAGCTCTGAGGTTGAAGGTCTTCTAATTCTTGTACTATCCCCTTAGACTGTCAATATCAATTTATAAGATGTTATCACAAAATACAATGAATATTTACATTGAAAAAAAACACTAATTTTGAGGAGATGTTTCCATTAACCCTTCTCAAAATACTCATGTTGAATACACTTATTCCATTGCGCTTGGCCACTTTCTGAAGCAGTTCTGGAAAGTTTTCTTTCCTTGTGCTGCTGTGGCTGCCATGATGTCTTGAATTAAGTGAACACATTTACTTTCATAGTCATTTTGTCTTGGGAAAGAGTCAGAAATTGCACCATGCCAGATTCATTTAGTATGGATAAGGACACAATATAATGTTTTCATGTGACACAAATTACAATAAATACTTTGAATTGATTGAGAATTTTGAAGAATCCACAGAAAGGTAGTCATGAAAGAAGTCTTTCAGAGCTTCCTTATAAAGTGGTAAGAAAAACAGTGTGTTGGAAGTGTTGGGAATATTTTGAGGAGGGTAATGGCAGTGTGTTTTTATGCTGAATTCACACACCT
>NDGM011074126.1:0-10974 GCA_002564305.1 Octomys mimax
GCTTCCTTGGCAAGCGCAAGGGCCTGAGTTCTAATCCCCGGTTCCACAAAAAAAAAAAAAAAAAAGAAATTCAGGAGATTATCAATACTTATTTCAGAAATCTTTACTCTCAGAGGATGGAAGATACAGAAGAAATGGACATATTTCTAGGTACCTAGGAACTACCAAAGTTGAATCAAGAAGATATAAACTTCTGAATAACCCAATATCAGTCAATGAAATTGAATATGTAAAAAAAGAAAAGAAAAGAAACCTACCAACAATGAAAAGCCCAGATCCTGATGGATTCACAGTTGCATTCAACATTTCTTTCTTTGTTTTTTCTTTCTTCTTCCAATTTTACATGCATATGTCTGATAATATGAATAACTGGTTAGAGGACAACACTATGTATTACAAAAAAAGAAATTCTCATTACTTTTCACATTAAATGAAATTCTTTATCACTTGTAACTTTTTACTGTTTTAATTATATTTTATACTCTCTTTAAAAAATAAAAAAAATAGAAAATAAAAGTCAGTTAGCAAGGCTTTAATGTTAACATTTCTGAAACTCTTCAATGAAATTGAAATTGAATCATTTCTCCCAAAGTCATTCCTAGATGACAGTATTAACCTGATATGAAAATCGGGGAAAGACCCAACCAAAAAGAGAACACTAGGCCAATTTCCTTAATGAATATACATGCAGAATTCTCAGTAAATACTAGTAAACAAAATGTAGCAAATCATCAGCAGGATTATATAACATGACCAAGTGGGATTGATCCCAGGAATTCAGGGATGGTTCAATATATTCAAATATATTCAAATTGATAAATGTAATGTACCACCTGGACAGAAACAAAGATTTTAAAAAAGCACATGGTCATCTCTATAGATGCAGAAAAAACTTCTGAGAAACTGCAATACTCATTCATGATCAAAAACCTACAGAAAATCAGTGTAGATGGTCTTTACCTCAAACTGATAAAACCAATATCCAACATCATACTACAGGGACAAAATCTGAAAGCATTTATATCAGGAGCAGACAAGGATATTCACTGTGAGCAACTGTGTTTAACTTAGCTCTGGGAACATTAGCCAGAGCAATTAGACAAGAAAGAGCAATCAAAGGAATAATGATTGGAAAGGGAGAAATGAAATTATTGTTATACTCAGATAACATGATACCCTATATAGAAGGCACCCAAAATTCTATTAAAGTACTTGTATATTTAAGTAGCAAAAATCAATAGCATTTCTCTATACAAACATTGCATCTACCAATAAAGCAATTAAAAATGAAATAGTTTAGAATCATTCTCATACAGAAAGTAAAAGATTTATACATCAAAAATTATATTACTTTGAAAAAGGAGATTGAAATCTCTGAAAATGGAAAAATTCCTTGCTCTTGGATAGGAAGAACCAACATGGGGAAAATGGCTATACTCCCAAAATTGGCCTACCTAGTCAATGAAATCCCAATTAAAATACCATTACTATATCTCGCAGATCTAGCAAAAAAATCCTGACATTCATCTGGAATCAGAAGAGACCTACAATAGCAAAAGCAGTCCTGGGTAACAAAGGAAAGGTAGGAGGCAGTACAAACCCTGGTTAGAAATTATACTATAAAACTATTTTAATTATTTCAGCATGGTATGGTACAANAAAAAAAAAAACCCAGACCTGAGGATCAATGGAACAGATTAGAAGATTTAGACAACTACAAACACACTCAAGCACCTTATCTATGACAAAGGGTCCAGTGGTGTTCATTGGAAGAAAGTTAGCCTCTTTAATAATTAGTCCTGGAAAAACTGGCTTTCCACATGCTGAAGGCTTGGAATAGACACATGCTTATCACCATGCATAAAACTACAGTCAAAATGGATCAAAGATTTAAATATTAAAACTGAAGAACTAAATCATCTGGAAAAGAAAGTAGGTATAAACTTTAAGAACATAGGAGTAGGTAAAGATTTCATGAACAAAAACCAAACTGCACTGGAAATGCTTCAAAGTATTAACAACTGGAATGCCATATTTTTGAAAAGTTTCAGCATTTCAAAAGAAATCACCAACATACCAGAGAAAAACCCACAAATTGGGAAGAAATTTTAGCTCAACGTCTATCAGACAAAGGACTTTTATCTAGAACACATAAATAATTTTTAAAAATCGGTCCCCATAAATCAAAGTACCAGTCCAAGGGCTAAGGAGATAGCTCAGTAGAATAAGCACCTGCCTGGCAAGCACAGGGTTCTGAGTTCAATCCCAGTACCACAAAAAAAAGTACCATCCAAAAATGTTTATCTGTGAAGAATATACACTTTTCAGATGAAAACAATGCAAATGGCAAGTAAACACATGAAAAAAAATGTTGAGCATCATGGGTCATTGGAGAAATGCAAATTAAAACAACACTGATATACCATCTCACCCCAAAAAGAATGGTTATCATCAGGAAGTCAACCAATAACAAATTCTGGAGGTGCTGTGGGAAACAAGAAACACTTCTCCAATATTGATGGAAGTGCACTGTAGTACAACCACAATGAAATCAATGTGGACCTTCCTCAGAAAACTAGGATTGAGGTCCTATTATACTCAGCAAATCCCCTCCTGGGTATTTTTCAAGTAGAGCTGAAAACATCATATCACAGTAATACATGTCCACCTATGTGTATAGCAAAATAATTTTTCATAGCTAAATCTCAGAAACAACGCAGATGCTCATCAACTAAGGAATGGATAAAAAAGTGCTTTTCATGCAGTGGAGTATTACTCAGCTCTAAAAAAGATAAACTCTAGGCTTCTGTAGGTAAATGGTAGTGAGTATAGTGGCCATAATCATTAGTGAAATAACTCAGACCCACATGTGCAAACACCATATTGTTTCATTAGTGTTAATACCTGAAAGTATAAATAAACTTGAAAAGTTACAATAGATACTGTGAAAGGGAAGGAATCTGTTCAAAATAATGGAACAACTGGAATGAGGGAACAAACAAAAGAAAAAATTGAAGTGAAAAATACATATAGATAGATAGATAGACAGACAGACAGGCAGAATGATTATACTTCTAATTTCTACTGGTATTTTTAGAAGAGCAGCTAATGTTTAATTTTATGCTCCTTTTCAAATTTTTATAACTTTTTGGTCAACTTTGCATATGTATATCTGAACAATTTGAACAACTAATTTGAAGACAACATTATGCAAAGCAACAACCATTGTTGAATTCCTTTTATTTTGTTTAGTGACCTTCTGTGTTGTTTCTAATTTTTTTACTATTTTTATTCTTTTTAATAAACAAAATAAAAGGAATATAACTATTTATTTTCAAAACTCCTTTTGAAACATTGAAGGAGAAAATTGAAATATTTTTAATAGAATTTATTTACAGAGGAATATCTGGCTTTCATGGGATCTCCAAGGTTTTGAAAGCATCTCCATGCAGATTTCGTTAGTGGTTATACCAGTCTTCACTCCCACCTACAGGGCAGAAGGCTTCCTTTTACTCCACAGCCTTTTTTTAGCATTTGTTATTGGATGACTTCTTGAAGTTGGCTATTCTTTCTGGGGTTGGATGGAATCTCAATGTTGTTTTAATTTGCATTTCTCAAATGGCCAACGATGTTGAACATTTTTTTCATATATTTACTTGCCATTTGTAGTTCTTCCTCTGAGAAGTGTCTATTCATCGCAGATGTCCATTTCTGGATTGAATCTTTGAATTTGGTGAGCCTGATTTTTTTTTTTTAATTCTTTATGTATTCTAGATAGAAGGTCTTCATCAGAAAAACACCAAACTATAAATTTCCCAATTTTTTGTTTTTCTTTTTACTCTGTTGAACATTTCCTTTGAAGTACAGAAACTTTTCAAAAAGACAAGATTCCAGTTGTTGATTATTTTAATTATTTCCAATGCAGTTTTGTTTGTGTGCATGAATTCTCTATCTACCCCTACATCTTTAGGATTTCTACCTACATTTTACTCCAGAATATTTAGCATTTATGTTTTAATATTTAAATCTTTGATCTACTGTAGCTCTTGGATATTTTTCCAGAAGAACTGAAAACATCGTACTAAAGTGATATACGTGCATCTATGTTCATAGTAACACAATTTTTCATTGCTAAATCCTGGAAATAACCCAGGTGCCCATCAACTGAAGAATGAATAAAAAAAAAGATGTGGTATTTTTTATACAATGGAATATTATTCAGGGGCCAGGGAAATGACTCAGTAGAATAAGCGCTTCCCTGGCAAGCTTAAGAGCCTGAGTTCAATGCCCAGTTCTGCCAAAAAGAAAAAAAGAGGAATATTATTCAGCTATAAAACAGGAAAAAATTGAGTCCTTTGTCAGTAAATGGATGCAACTAGAGACCATTCTCTTAAGTACAATAAATCAGACCTGCATGTGCAAATATTCATATTGTATATTTAGGGTGAACACCTGAAAGAGAAAAGTGGAATATGAAGTGTACAATAGATGCTGAGAAAAGAGAGTGAATTGTTCAAATATTCACTTTGAATATTTGAACTTATCTGTCTGTGTAAAGGATAAGAAAGTAAGATCACCTAGGGAGGTCATGGGGAAGAAAATGTTAACTGAACACATATTCAAATGTTCTTATTAAAAAAAGGCTATAAGCTTAAATTGGATTTGCCTATAAACTAGTTTTCTATAACACTTTGGAATTTTCCATATGCACATCTTGCCAAGTGATGAACTGCAGACAGACAGGCACTACTATCTTTGATTAACTCAAATATTTGAACAATGTATTCATAAGCAAAGAGCTGAAATTTGAGTTCATTCATTTGAGTTATTCAAAAGGAAAGAGCTACTGAATTGAGAAGGACACAAGAGGGACTGAAGGGAATAGATTTATCTATGTATGTAAGCAGGATGCTTTTGACAACTGTACTGTGCATTTCTGATGGTCTGTGGAAAGAATCAGTTAATGCATTAATATGTTTCATCTTCCTTTTTAATCATTTGTACTTTATCTTTTCTTAATTTCCTATATTTTTATTTTTATTTTTAATTTTTATTACTATTACTTTTTTGGCAGAACCAGGGATTGAACTCAGACCCTTGCTCTTGCCAGGTAAGCGCTTCTTCTACTGAGCCAGCTCCCCAACCCCTTAATTTCTTATACATCTCTTTCTTTTTTCTTTCTTCTTCCAATTTTACGTGCATATATCTGGTAATATGAATAAGTGGTTGGAAAACAACACTATGCATTACAACAAATACTGTGAAATTCATATTACTTTGTTAAGTGAAATTCTATACCACTTGTATTTTTTCTGTTTTAATTCTAATTTGTATTTTTAAAAAATTTAAAAATTGTTTACAGATTATTTTCTGCATATATTCATCATTACATTTAGTATGTCTATATTTCTTTTACAAATGATGTTTTGCAAGTTGTATCTGTGAACTTGAGTTCAAAAATAGTGTTTTTGCTTTGTTTTTCCAGTTCTCAATTTGAATCAGCAGAAAAGTGATGATGCATTATTTTACAAATTGTAACTTCCATGTCCTCATTATTAAACTAACTGTAATAGATCAAATGATATTATTGTACTTCATCTAATTCCTGTTCTGTGTCATATGTTGGGCATTTGCATATTATCTTGGACAGCAGCCTCAGATTTGAGTGTTAACTTCTCCATTGATATTTGCTATCAGCACTCAAATTTCAGCTCTTTGCTTATGGATACAATGTTCAAATATTTGAGTTAATCAAAGACAGTAGTGCCTGTCTGACTGCAGTTCATCACTTGACAAGATGTGCATATGGATTTTCCTAAGTGTTATAGAAAACCAGTTTATAGGTGAATCCAGTTTTAGCTTATAGCCTTTTTAAAATAAGAACTTTTGAATGCATTATATGTGTTCAGTTAACATTTTCTTTCCCTTGACTTCCCTAGGTGATCTTACTTTTTCATTCTTTACACAGAAAGTGAATATAGATAAGAAAAATTTGATTCAAATGCACAAAATTGTGTTCATTTACCTTTGCTCTATTCAAAATAATCTATACTTTTTCTCATTATATGTTCCCATTTTCTCATATCCTTCACACAATATAACTAAACTCTAGCTGATTTGTTTTGCTAGAATATTTTTGTTTCTAGGCCTTAATATTTGTGAAGGAACTTTCTCTCATTCATCTTCATTACCATCACTTTTGTAACAAACACCACCATCATAATAATATTTAATTTGTGAGTGTCATTATTTGTGTTGTAGTTGTGAGACGAAGGTGTCCTTATGATGCCAGGTTGCCCTCTCTGTCTTGGACTGAACTGTTCTACCACATCAGCCTCCTAGGTACTTGGAGCTACAGTGTTTGTCACCATACCTCAGAATTATTAAGTGACTTCTATGAGTCAGGAATAATCCTAGTTAATTTTGCATTATTTTTCTGGCTAACCACAAGCAGATATGATTGTATAAATATATATTCCGACTTAGATCTTTTTAATAAAACAAAGAATAAAAATATGAAATAGTATACCCACAATTTTATTGTGCAGCAATTAGAAAAAAGTTACAATTGAGGTGAGCACATTGACTTTAAGTTGCATATTATAGGATCATATATCCATAGAATAAAGCCGCTTAAAAACGTCTCAAAAATATTGATGATTTCCAGGTTAATATTTTCCTTGAGAGCTTGTTTGGAGGTTCTAGCAGGGAAGCAAAGTTACTTGTACACTACTGATGGAGGAATGGTCCACCCTCACTGGAGATGGTCATCCTCTTCCATCAAGCATGCGACTTTGGGAAGGATTCACATCGAAAGGGGAGGGAAGAAGAAACCAATCCTGCCAACCAAATCAGCAGAATCAGCCCTGGCAATCAATGGGAGGACATACGTTGCTGCCAGATGTTCCTCATATTTCAGGTGAATATTTCCCTATATGTCAATCAGATTTCTAAAAGTCCAAGTCTAAAATTATTCAATTGTATATAAGGAAAATAAATAATTTATTAAGCCAGGTAGATATGAGTTTGAGTCTCAACTCTGACAACATTATTTGCACTCACTGGTAGTACAGATAATCTCTCTCTGGAATGGAGTTTTAAGTCTTATCTAAAGAGAACATCCTCTGCACAGTCTCCCAAAGTGATCCAGATTATCATTTTCTGGGTCCTAACCTTTGTACAGAGAGAAAATCCTGTGGACTCATTCATAATATTCAGACATTCAGAAACCACCACAAGCAAGACTGGTTGGGAACTTGACTAGAAGGAAGCATTCACAGGGGGCAACTTCTGTTGAGCCTGAAACCCCATTATCTACAGACCTATTGTTTATACTGCATGGGAATCAGAAAGATGAAACCTGATATTGTTATTTCACTGTTAGCAGCGGTTGGACAATATTTTAAAGAAGTATTAGAGAGAGTTAGTTGATTAAAACAGTGTTTAGATTTTTTAAAAACATATAAGCTTTAGTTTTTATGAAATAAATAAGTTACCTCAACTTTCACATAATTAATTTTATAAATTATTAAATGATATCAGTACATTCCAAAAATTTATGTAGGAGGCTTACATTCTGTACAAAGCAATATAGATTTATTTTTACAAACAGATCCCCTCCTAACACAGCCCTATGCTCTAAAAATAGACCAGACTCAGTACAGAGAACTCTACAAGGTTTTGTGAATAAGGAGAATAGGTTTACAAAGCCAAGAGTAAGACAACAGCATTGAGGCAACGGAACATCCTCTGCCCAGTCTCCCAAAGTGATCCAGATTATCATTTTCTGGGTCCTAACCTTTTCACAGAAAGAAAATCCCGTGGACTCATTCATAATATTCAGACATTCATAAACCACCACAAGCAAGACTGGTTGGGAACTTGACTAGAAAGAAACATTCACAGGGGATAACTTCTGTTGAGCCTAAAACCCCATTATCTACAGACCCATGAAAAAAGAGAGAATCAGTGGTAGTAGAAAAGAAAATATACAGGAGGTGCCTTTATTCGGGCAACCTTTTAGTCTCCCCGAGACCTAGAGGAATAAATATAACTTTTGGAAGAGAACAGGTTGTAGCAAATATCTCATCCTAGGAAGACTTTTTTTACATATAAGTTTGAAGATTCTCCAGATAATCATTAGGGCAAGTTAGTGAAGGACTTACAGCAAGAGGCACTGTTTAACATACCTCTATATGCTTACAGTCTTAAGAATAGTCTCACATATTGGTAGATCTCTTTGAGTGGGAACCAGTAGGGAAATAGCACTGCAATAACCCTACCCATTAGAAATGTTGAAGAGCCAGGGGCAGGGAAATCCTTCAGCACCTGAGGAAGTACTACAGGGCAGTATAGGAGCCACTGTAGCAAAACAATACTACCAGACTCTGCTAATTATGCTACTGTTGGAACACCCCACACATAGATAGAAGTCACACATATTATATCTAAACAAGGTAACAGTCTGCTGACATTGCCTTTTAAATTTAAAATAGGCTCTAGGCTCTATAACATAATAGGTAGAAAGTCCAGGACACATTCAAATAGAGTCCATCATACTAAGTACCTGGATAATATATATTGAAATGAGGGAAGGCAATTGACACATACCAGTGAGGCTAATATTAGGACATGATATCATGGTGTGGCACTGGGGCGTGACCTGTCAACTGCCATGACTTGTTAACCATGGCACAGAGCAGCAGCTCCTGAGCCTGGCTCTTGATACCAGGCTTCTGACACAAGATCAAGGCAGGTCCAGTAGCTGACACCAGTCTTCTAGGATGAATCAAACAAGTTTTGAGGCAATGATCTAAAATTAATGTCAGAAGAAGAAAATATAAAAGATGGAAGCCATCGACTCCGTATCACTGTACTCGTGTTCTTTCATGACCTGTCCTGTGTACAGTGCACATCTCTTTCCTTCTTCAAAGCGTTCTTTCGTTGAGAAATTTTTTGGGCACTTCTTTTCATTTGCCCTAAAGCAAATTATTAAGCTGACCATTGTTCCATCCATTGCTTTACATGGGACAGGAAGAATGTGGAAAAGACCAGCTAGCCACTGTAACATCCATTAGCACCAGCCTGAAATTGAGTCATATGGTAAGATTTTCTGAATATAATCATAAAGCAATTATGAAAACTGTTTGAATAGCCATCCACAAAATATCTTAAAATACAAAATATTACTAAATAAATAGAAACCAGAAAAACAAGCTAACATGAAATTAAAGTCTTAAAAATACAAAAACAAAATTTAAGAAACACTTGGATGGATTCATTTGTCGAGTGAAGTTGATGGAAGTTACAATTCGTAAACATGAGTCTGAATACAAGAATTGGTACAATCGTAGAAAATGAGTAGACACTTAAAATAAATAGAGTTTTGGGACACTGTAACATATTGGGGGAGCATCTAGGATATCTTTGATATCTAGGACAAGGCCACTGCTTCTCATGAGCTTGGCAGGGCCCCATGAGAAGCACGCGAAGCTCACAGAGCTGATGTGCATAGTAGTTTGCATCCCGTTGGAGATAATATAACATTTCCTCCCTTGATCTCCATGCAATCATCACAGCATGCTATTCTACTGAAGATTAGATATTTTTTCTGTCCCAGAACCTACTGTGCCCTTAAACTCACTATGAACTTATTCTTAGGCTGATTATATAAATAAATGTGCTGCTGATGCTGGTGAGTTCTGTTTTCTGTTCAGGAGACAGGGCATCACCTGATCTCATCTGTACTCTTATATCTTGTTATCTTCATCTCCTATTGCTCTCCCTTGAGTTTCAGGAGCTGTGGTGAACACAGCACTTTGGTGTCTGAACAGAGATTGGAGTACAAGGAAACTCCTTATTTCAGATGAGGGGACACCTTGGGTTGTGTGTACAAACAAAACAGGCTCATGAGAACAAAAAGGACAGAGGTGTATGGACTTAATCAGGGGTAAATCATGGGGCAAACAGGCACACAAGAGTGTCAGTTGTATATAGAAATGTTTGCTGCACTATTGAAAGCAAAAGTTGCAATGCGAAGATTTCACAATTGACAGATACTCTTCTCAGTTTTATACAAGAGATATGTCCATCGTTCCCAGGAGAAGGAACTGTGAATCCTGAGATTTGGAGGCTTGTGTGGCAGCAACTGCATGCCTGATACATACCTCAGGCACCTGAGCTAGTCCATATTAACCTTTTATTTATGGGAGTTCATCAGGGAGTATCTCGATGATCTCGAACCTATTGCAGTGACCACAGGAAACTTGCCTTGGAGAACTATTTTGAAATTACGGAAGTCTATACTGGGACAGGAATGTTTACACAAGGACAAGTGCAACTACATCTGCAAACCCGAGACAAAAAAGGATGGTGGACCACTCCACTGCTCTCATTTGGCCTGTACCTATTAATTCTGCCCAATCAGATGAGAAAGGAACTGTGGGGGGTGGAATGAAAAGCCTTTCCTCACTAGAGGAATGTTTTGATGCAGTGTCTATTTCAAAGCAACCCAGAGCTGGCCCAATAGCTCAGGGATTAAAGCACCTGCAAGGAGGCCCAGGGGCCAGAGGTTCAATCCTCAGGCCTGTTGTGCCAGCCCCTCCCTAGGGCACACTAAAACACCAATTGAGACTGGGCATGGTGGTGCACACCTGTAATCAGCTCTTGGGAGGCCTTAAACAGGTGGATCACTATGATTCTGATCTAGTAGTGAGACTCTGAACACCCTGTAGACCATTCCCTATGATATAAATAAATAAGTAAGTAAATAAATAAATAAGTACAAATAAAAATAAAATGAAGTCACCCAAATTGGAACCAACAATTTTAACTGTACCACAAATGGCTGCTTATACTTTCTCAGCTCAGGGAGATTTTGCTGCTGAGACTTCCACCTTCCACGGAGAGTAGTCATTCTCTCTCTCTCTTTCTCTCTCTCTCTCTCTCTCTCTCTCTCTCTCTCTCTCTCTCTCT
>NDGM011074144.1:0-11008 GCA_002564305.1 Octomys mimax
TATTTTTTTAAAAAAGATGTATTACCATAAAAGACACAGTGCCAAGAATAAGGGAGTATGTTTGAAGTCGCAGGGAATATTTTGAGGTGGATTAATAACAACTTGTCTTTTACTGTAATAAATTTTTTTAAAATTTAAACATTCCCCATATCTGTTTTTTAAATTTTTTTATTTTAAAGAGAATACAAAATAATGACTAATAAAAATTAGAAATGATATAAAATTTCACTAAACAATATAATACGAATTCAACAGTATATGTTGTACTGCATAGTGTCGTCTTCAAATTAGTTGTTTAGATTATCAGATAAATGCATGAAAAATTGGGGAGAAAGTTATAAAAAAATTAAGAAGACAAAAAATAAGCATTAACTGCTCCTTTCCACAGAGCAGCAGAAATCATCAGTACAAGTATACAAGCTGTCCTGCATGCATGCATAAACTATCTCTTTCCCCCCTTCCTCCCTCTCCTGTCCTTCTTCTCATCTCAGTAATTTGTTTCCTTTGAACAGATTCATTCCTTTTTCATAGTTAACTATTTACCTTCCAGGTTTTATTTACTTTTTCACGTTCTTACACTAGTGAGACAATGTGACGTTCACACATGCAGGTCTGATTTATTTCATGTGAGTATGGTCACTAGTTGCATCCATTTACTGAAAAAAGCCTCAAACTTATCCTTTACATAGCTGAGTAATGCTCTATTGTGTTAAAGTACCACATCTTCTTTATCCATTCCTCAGTTGATGGGCATTTGGGTTGTTTCCAAGATTTAGCTATGACAAATTGTGGTGCTATAAACATATATTGCTGTGGTATGATGTTTTCAGTTCATTTGAAAAAATACTCAGGAGGGGAATAGCTAGATTGAATGGGACCTCTAATCCTAGCTTTTTGAGGAGGCTCCACACTGATTCCCATAGTGGTTATACCAATCTGCACTCCCACTAACAGTGGAGGAGGACTTTTTTTTTTTGTCACAGCCTCTCCAGCATTTTTTATTGGTTGATTTCTTGGTAATAGTCATTCTTTCTGGGATGAGATGGAATCTCAGTGTTGTTTTAATTTGCATTTCTCAAATCACCAATGATTTTAAATATATTTATTTACCATTTGTATTTTATCTGAGAAGTGTATGTTCACTTCAGATACTCCTTTTTGGATTGGGTCTTTGAATTTTGGGGGCCTGAATTTTTAATTCTTTATATGTTCTAGATAGAAGGCCTTTATCAGAGGGATAGTCAGCTATAATTTTTTTCCAATTCATAGGTTTTCTTTTTACTGTTTCATCACATCTTTTGATCATATCTCATGGATTAAACATTTATGACAATTTCTTTTGAATAAAAAACATGACACTGTATCTTCACCCATTTTATTTGCCAGATATGGTGTTATTTTGTCCCCCCCCCAAGTTGAAATGACAATGAAAGATTTTTTTTTCATTTATGTATTTGGTATAGGGTCTCACTATACAGCTCGGACTTTCAGTGATCCTCCTCTTTTCAGCCTGGGGTTACAGGCATGCACCACCATGCTCAGACTCGGTCTCCTGCTCACCTCAGCATGACATGCAGGATTGGGGATCAGTCTGCTGAGCTATCTCACCAGCCTGAAAGGTAAATATTTTGAGTTGGCTCAGGACACTGAGCAACCACAGGAGCACAACCAAGGCCTCTCACACAAAGTACTTCCAGAACTGCTCAGAAAGTGGTGAGAATGATGAGATATCTGAAGTGAAGGAGGGCATACCGAGGGGAATTAGTGGTCATACATCTTTCTGTAATAAAATTTTTCTTTTCTTTTCTTTTTGTATTTTAGGGAAGGGACTACAGGATGTTCAGGGTCTTGCTACTAGATTGGACTTGTAGTGATCCACCTGCTTACAGCTTCCCAAGAGCTGGGATTACAGGCACACACCACTACTCTCAGTGTCATAATAAAATTTTTAAAATGTAAATATCCACCATTATCTTTTGATCACACCTAAATATGAATATGATTTTTGTCTTAAGGAACATTTTTTGCTGGGCACCACTGTGTCTTGACTAAGATTTTTACTGATATGATACCATTTTTCTCCTAGCAAGCCTGCACCCTTCCCAAACAACTCCACTGACTCCAGTCAGCCCAGGGTCTCCAATCGCTACTGAATTCTCGTTAGGATGGCAAGTGAAGACCAAATGATCGGTGTTCGTGGTAGGAATCAGCTCATTCATTCAGAAGAATTCTAAGCTTACTTCTTGCCAAGGTTAATTATCTAGGCCTCTCAGATGACAAGTTCAGCTCTGATGGAAGACCCTTGAGGAGCATGTTTGAGTAAATGAAAAGGTTATATGTTTTCGCTAGTATGTTTGACATTAACTCAGCCAGATGTCTTATGTGCACACTGGTAATCAGTGGGCATAGCTTTCACTCTGTGCTTTTTTTCTTTTTCTTTTTTTTTTTTTTTTGATCAATTGCAATGTAAGATAATAATAGTTTGTAGCAAACATAAATGACAAACCCAAACCATTTGTTTAACGACTGCCAGTAAACATTAGATATAGAATTTAGACGCAGGTAACTGCACACTGATGCAATGAATACTTTTATTTTTGTAGTCCTCCACCTAAAGAACAGTCTAAGTTGCAATGTGCTATAGTACTGAGGACTTTATTATCTCAATTTTGTAAATGAGGAATTTGACACCAAAGCTGTGAAGTCAGAGAAAAGAGATGGTTACTCCATCCAATCGGATGTAGACTGTGACCTCACAAATAGACTGCTCAGAGCTTCAGTAGTCTGATGGAGAAGATGGATATTAAATAGTAACAGATGCATGGATGACAGGAATGGCTATAAAACCACCAGGCACCCAACTCCAACTCCTACCCCAGGTACCTTTCACCAGTCTGTGATCCTTCCTTGCCTGATTAACATTTTTCCATTATATGTAGGGGGAGGGTAGATTTTTCTTTTAGCTATTACTCTCTCATCTTCTCATTGTTCCTCCATCACTTACTGAGAGCTCATCATCTGTCAGTCAGTTCCACAGAACTAAGTAAAAAGATGGATATAGCTCCTGATGTCATGGAACTCATGCAGTGCCATGGAACAGATGGCTTTGAAGTAGTCACAGATCATGTGTCCTTATAAACCCTGATAGGTGATCAGAAAGGCAATGTTTGGAGGAGATGAGAAATTACAGCAGGAGAATCTAGTCCAAAGTGAAAGGTCAGCGATGACTTCTTTGAGGCAATAGCAGTTATGCGCAGATCTAAAGACTGGAGTTAAGGGCAGAAAGATGTATTAGTGTGTACCAAGCAGAGGGAAACAAGTATAGCAGCTGTGAGGGAGTGAACTCAGGGAAGCCAAGAGATTGGGGATTGGAAGTGTTGGGGTCGCTCATGTCAAATGGTCTGACCTTCTAGTGTTCCAGAGGCCCCTCGTCCCACATGTAGTTGCATTAGACATACCACATCAACTCTGTGCTCTGCACTGCTTGAAAAGCTTCCCTGCTGACTTTGCCTCAATTCACATGCTGGTCAGAGGACTACTCACCTTCCAAGGACATCTCCTAGTCACCTACCTTCATGCATGTGTTTATAATGCTCTCCGGCTCTGAAGGGCCTTTCCACCCTCTACTCTCGTCTGTCTCTCAAAGTCGTTTTCACGAGATCTTTGAACTGCTCTGCTTGCACTACTTTCTTCTTTAGACTCCCCTGGTCTATGGTGTAAACCACTGCTCTATCACTGATCATGTCCCTACATGTGCTATTAGCATGAATGCATTTGAGGAAAACCTCCTTAACCAGATGGAAAGCTCTAGATTGCTGGCCACTAAATCTGAGTCAGTTTTGCAGCTCCCAAAGTCTCCATGAACAGACTTCCAAAGTATAGACGCAGGAAATACACTGTGGGTGATGATGATGAGTGCATGAACAAAGGTCAGGTGACTGTGCTGAGGTCCGATGTCAACTCCAGGTGCTGCCTCTTAGCAAGTCTGTGTGCCTACTTCTTGGCTTCAGTAGATTTTAGCAGTTTGACTTTCATCTTATGGAATGAAACTCATAGATGGTCATGCTCCATGTCAGTGTCAGCACAGGAATTCACTTCTGGTAACTGACATCTTCTGAGGACAGACATGAGGTGTCTAAAGCAGAGAGCAGCGATTTGCTTCAAGTTGGAACTGTCTTGTCCATCACCAAAAATGAGGCCATTCCCATACTGCTTGAATGTATCCAAAAGCACAAATTATATCGACAAGGTGGTATTTGTGGCTGTGGAACCAACCATAATTTTGTATCATAATGAATTGGTTCAGTCATTGATAAAACCGGCTGACTGAATAGTTTGCCTGTATGGAAGTGGGTGGTAGACTGGGCCTGACATTGGAATTACCCAGGAAGCTAAAAATAATTAGTGATACCTGCGCTCACCTCTGGAGATTATCCAGTTGGTCTGTGGTAGTGATCTGTGTTTTAGAACCATTAGAAAATCGCAGATGATCCTATGGAGCAACTGAGTTGGGATATAAAGGAAAGAGAACTGCCTTACAGCAAGATACCAAGAAAATGAGAACAGCTTCACAGGGTAATTCTAGGGAGCACATATCCTCTTCTTTGCCTGCCTGCCAGGACACACAGTGGGGTCTCAAGAGTCCAAGAAGTTTTGCTGAATAGTAGATGTGGGCGGCTATGCTGTCTGCTGTGTGGTCTTAGCACATACTGATTTATCCTCAACTTGTCTTGTTCCCATCCTGCTTGATCTGCTGTCAACATCTTTTTTATTAAAGGCAAGCTCCTCTATCAAATCCTCCTTTGCAAAGAGTTAATATTTTCACTTCACTCTCCAAAATGATTGCATCTTTGTTGCAGCACTAATTTAATTTCACTCTAACTCATAACTAGTTGTTAAACTGGAATTTTCTTCTTGAGTACAGGGACAATTTCCTATTCATCTTTATTTTATTGAGAGTCTAGCACTTTGCTTTGTACACAGAAAGCACTTGACAAATGTCTATTGAATGGATGCTAAAATAATACGTAAGACAAACTTTTTATTCCTGCTGTTACAAAGCTACAAGCTATAAATCTAAAGGTGACTTGTAACTATCCTGAATGAATTAAGGTTGTCATAAAACCATCAAGGTAGAAGGAACAGCCATACACACACACACACACACACACACACACACACACACAAAGGCAGCCATCTCTTGGTTCTCAGCCATCTGACTATCACAAGACCTCCCTGTCATAAACAACTCAACCACAGCTGCCACACACACGGGAGCTCTGAGGATGGGGAACAACTGTGATCATGCTGAGAGATGAATGGAGCTGAGACCAGGGGAAAACATCTGGTGTCCCCCGGAGAGGAGCCAGCAGTGCGCGTAGGGGACAATCTAATCCAGCCTGGATCCAGATCCAACCAGTCCAAGCCAGAGATGTGGGTGTCAGCATTAGAGTCAGGGAAGCCTGTTCAAGTCCCTGAGAGGGAAGAGGAAATCCAGGAGTACATCCCTGCCCCTGAGACCAGGCCACTGCCACTTGGCCCTTACTGAATACTTCATGCTGGTGACTGGCTGCATGTACACGCACATACAGGTGCGGATTTAGAGGCTACAAACCCATCATATGCAAGCAAAGCAGGCTATTTTGAGATCCCACGTACTCCTTGGGGGAGAAGCTCTAAATATACCATCCAGTGACTACAGGAGGTAGATTACCACTGCTGCCTGCTGGGAGACAGGGGGCAGACAGAGATGTCAGAAACTTCATCATTAACCTTGAGGGCCCCTACTGCTTATAGAGCTGTATTTACATGAGTGCAAATATCTATTTATCTGACTTAATTTTCACTTACAAGCTCCAGCAGATGAGCTTTGTATGACAGTAAAAGCCACTGTATTGCACTCTCTGAAAACTCACGGAAAAGTTTGTAGATGTCATAAGGTAGGACTTAGCAAAATTCACTTGGTTCTGTTCTGTGTTGTTGATAGCATACAATTGCGGTGGTATAAACAATAGTAATGAGATTCCCTGTGAGTATTAACAACTAATAGTTTACAAGATGCTGTTGCAACCCACTCATGAACAGGTACAAAATATATTACAAGCAAAACTTAAGGAGGCTGTAGTGGGAATGGATTCTGGGTATGAGGACACAAGAATGTATCTTGATTTTCTCAATCGCAGCAAAGGCCTTTTGAGTTAGTGTTCAGCCAAGATACAGTTTTCTTACTGACAAAAGCCAAACACTGAATAATCCCCTCTGTGACCACATGTACTCCCAAGGAGCTAATACCACAGGTCCAGAAGCCATTTAGTTTTGCGAGGAATTGAAAAAGAGCTGCACTTCCAACATTCAGGCAACTCTGCCCAGAAACAAAAATGAGGAGAAATAGCTATAGGTAGAGAAATAATTGCAAAGGAGACATTAAAGGCAAAATGTTCAAAGTTTGAGAAAAGCTCTGTATTTAGTGTATTCAATTTCCCTTAGAAGAGGGACTACATCCATTTTGGCTGGATTCTGAAGACGTGCAACAGCGTTCCTGGGAAGTAGAGAAAAGTGGGGGCTCTGACACAGTCTCCCTGAAGCAGAGCTGCACCCTGTGCTTCAGACCTGCCTGGCAGCTTGCTAAACACAGATTTCTGGGTCCTGCACTCACTCTCTGAATTAGAAACTGTGAGACCAGAGGGTGCCGGAACATGCATATCTTTAACAAGCCTCAGAGGTGATTGTTATAGCCATCTCACCTTCAGAGCCTGGTACCTGCAGAAAATCAGACTTTAATTTACATGTGCCATGTTGTGTATATCGTGTCAGAAATAATCCATTTTTCTTCCATAGAGCTGGAATTAGTTCCATTTCAGTATGACACCCTGAAGTCGCAGTTATTAACTAGTGGAGTTCGGATGAGACGCCGATTATTTCTACTTCAGAGCCTGGGCTCTGTCCACCATGCCTCACTTCCCCTCGGATGTGCGTTCTTGAACTATCATGGCCCTGTCTCTGGCTCCAGGTAGGTGAAGATTCTGGACAGTGGGCTGAGTGTGAACGTGAGGGGAGAGTGGCCTATAGCTCCAGAGGGGAAGCTGAGCTGGGAGACAGCATGCAAGGGGGCACGGTCAAAGAGGAGCAGCTCCCCAAGCTCTGCAGATGTGAGGAGCAGAAGTTTAAGTGGCTGCAGAACAAGGGGCACAGCACTCAGGCCACTCCTGACCAACGGCAGGCAGAGTAGGGCTTTTCTGACTGCCGGTGACCTCACCCACGAGCAGCTGTTAAGAATAACACTCTATTTCTGAAATGGCCCAAACATCAGTGACTCTTATGTGGAATTTCAGACATAGCAGCAGGCTGGTATTTAGGGACCAGATATTTAAGGACCAGAGCTTTTCCAATGCTAAATCAAAGGCTACGTGTGAGGCCAGTGTTGCCCCATATTCTTACGTATGAGAGGCCATTTGGTCCTGCACTGACGCTTTTAGCCCAGATCTTAGCAGGCTTCAGCCAAGAAGGGATATGAAAATAGCAACACAGACAGTAGTGGGATGGAGAGGACTTCCTCTTTATATCCTGGCAGTGAAGAAGGCCTCCAACGACCTTAGGCCACCAAAAGCAAAACCAACAAGGGAGAAAACTCTATTAATCCAAGAAGGAGCTCTTGAGCATTCAAGGTCCCCAGCAATCTGAGAAACAGAGATGCCCTCCACATCTGAGAGAAGGGCCAGGAATGCCCAGTAATTAAAAACAGTAGCGATTAGTACTAAAAACAAATCACCCCTTTCTCCATAGGAGGGTGGGCAGAGCACTGGTTTAAAACTTCATCTATTAATCAGCTTGCCAGTGGCAGCCAGGACAGTGTGAGTGAGGGGAAGACAGTGGCGAGGGGAGGGCAGCTGCCACCCTCCCAACCCACCTTGTGTGCTCCTGACACATTAATCCTCCTAATGCACGGCCTGGATGCAGCCCCTCAGACCAAATACTCTTGATGGCTTCTGCTTGCCCATGGAAGTAGCTATTCTGATCCATCTCACTTCTCCATGCCCTCTGACCTCCACTTAACTGAGCACATTCTCTTGTCCAGGGAAGGACCCCAGCATACTCGTTCCCAAGTACACTTTCCTTAATCTCCAGTCTTGCTCAAACTGCTTCCACTTCCAGAATCTCCCCTTCCACCACCCCATCCCCATCAGTTGAATCCTAGCTCATTCTTCTCAGGGCATCCTTCATGCCACCTCCTCCGGGTCCTCCCCAAACAAAAGTCCCCATCTTGCTCTCCCCTTCTGTCTTGTCCATATGTGTCTCTGGGCATCACCTCTTCTGTCTCTACCTGCTCTTGAAACTCCAGCCACACCCCACCTCCCAACATCATATCTATGTCTGCTCAGCAGCTAACTTAGCCGTGTAACACCTGGATCTTCAGTATGAGGTAGATCCAAATGGACATCATTTAATCTACTGCTACAAAATCCTGACACCTACGCCCATTGCTTCCTTTTTTTACCTGATGCCCCTTGGCCTCCACACCAAGGGCTGGGCCCACCTACAACACGGCCACAAGCTTGGTTCCTCTACAAGGTGCAGGACATGTCACCTCACCTCTTGGTTACCACACATTTGCTGTTGTGTCCCCTGGCCAGAGTCAGCACCCCCGTGTCTGCAGGCATTCTGCATCATCTTTCATCTCAACCACATATCAGAACAACAACTCTACAATTGTCCGAGTAAGAGTTTAATACTTATCTCTTTGCTCTCTGAAAGCAAACATCCTCCCCTGTTTTTATTTATCACTGACTCCCCAGTGCCTAGCAATAAATAATTGATGAATAAGTGACTGGCTCTATCCTCCTCTGTGCTGGATTATAGCTCTGTGTGCACAGGGCAGGTCGCCTCTACCCTTCACCATCTTTCAGGATGTAGATGATGTCAGACACTCTTTGTACCCTCCAGTGCTTCCAATGCTGTTTTGTTCCTCATAGGTGCTCAAAAATAGTTGTTCAATCTATTTCTCCAATAGAAAGTAATGCAAAGCCAGTAGCAGTGAGTCAGAAACAACACACTTGATTCAAATGGAGACACATTTCGTCCAACACATCAACAATGACTGAGCACCCATTCTGCAAAAGCTTAGGATTCTTTGTCTGTGCACCTATGGGCCGGTCTACCTGCCCATTGCCCTGTTTGTCTGTGAAGAGTGAAATGGTTCTAAATACAGCCCTGGATCTGGTTTTGAATTCTGGTTCTGCCCTGTCTGTATGACCTTGAGCAGTCAGAGCTCTCTGAATTCAGTTTCCACATTTTCCTCAGCCTTGAAAGTGAGCAAAAAATTATGAGTTCACTGAATTCTGTGAGATGGAAAGTAGAGCTGCATCTGAAAGCCTTTCATAAAATGTGAAGTGTAATAATATATGTAATTATTATGAGTGCATGCTGAACAGGAAAAAGCAGTGGAAGGAAATAAGAGTCTCAGCCATTCTCTCTTCAGTGAGGCGCTGGCCAGTAGCAGGACATGGGGCTCTGCCTCTCTGCACCTGTTTGTCCTGACCTCCTGGAAAATCCCTGCACCTTCAGACACAGGTTCATCTCTTGTCAAATGGACTGCAAGTGCCTGGCTTCCTGGGAGGAGCAGGCTTACTAATAAAGAGATTGTCTTAATAATGGGAAGCGCCCGGCTGCTATGGTAACGGGCATTACATGATCTGGAGAAGAGGAGCAGCTTTTGATAAGAATAGGGAGCCTGCAGATGGGGGAGGGGGAGAGTGCACACAGGGTAGGGGTGCAAAGATGAGGCATGGGGGGAAGTGTGCACACAGTGTGACTGGCTCCTGTCTCTCAAGGAGGCCTCCCCTGTCTGGGCCACAGGGGATCCGGGACCTCTCCAGATTTTCAGGTGCTATTGCAAAACATAAGAACATGCAACATGTGCATAAAGCCAGTTGTGATTTTTACCAAAAAATTAGAAACATGAGCTGTTGTAGTTACTGTTGTTTTTAATTCGACAAGGGGCAGCTGTTTTAATGAGTTCACTTGTAACTCAGTGTGGCAAGCTCTTGGCTGAAGACATCCTTTGTGAGTCATGCCAGAACCTCTGTGCACGAGGCAAACGCCAGTGCTGACTTCCATGCCATCAAGCCTGGCTGCCCTACTCAGATGCTCCCTGACTGCCTGAGGCCGAGCTGCTACACTTAGGAAGTTGCCAGTGAATGAAAAGCATGCATGGCCAAGTAAAAGAAGGAGAGTCTTGCTGCCATGTGAGCCGGTCCTTGTCTGCTCCAAACTCTGGCCTGGATGCTTTATCTACAGTGGCTTCTGCCAGGGAGTCCAACAGCTTGGCTTCTGGGCCCAGCTTGGCACCAGCCAACTGTAAGAACTTAGGGCTTCCCTAAGTGCATCTGCTCCCAGACATTTTTAATGATCCTGTTATTAAGTGAGCTTCTTTACACGTCTCCTTGTTAACCTTTGCTTTCTTTTCTACTTCCTACAATTTCCTCAGTAAATACTGAGGTCCTCGGCCAATCACAAGAATGAGTTGGGTGCGTTCTTGGGTTTGATTTGAGCTCCATTAATAAAATATTAATTCTATCAAAGACAAGTTAAATATGGTGGGTTTTTTTTTAACTTATTGAACAACGTGTTTTTACTGCCACAATGAAAAGGGGTGATTATGAAAAAAAAAAAAAAAAAAGAGGAGGGATTTCTAGTAGGACGCTGAAAGAGTTTTCTGGCTGCCAGGCTTTAGCGTCTAATGGAAAACAGCACCATGGCTGGCTGCAAATATTCTTTTCCAGTGGATGTTTAAGATAGACTCCTACCTTCATGCATGTGTATAAGATCAAGAGTGTCTGCCGGGAGAAGCACTGCCTACAAGCTTCTTCCTATGTATCATGTGAGTTTAAAATAGAGGTAAAAGTGGATTTTTTTCAAAACTAGCTTTTAGATTGGAAAGAAATAGAACAGAAGTTAAACAGTGATTAACTTTGGGTCCTGCAATTTGAGGGCGATTTCTACTTTCTTCTGA
>NDGM011074149.1:0-17238 GCA_002564305.1 Octomys mimax
TTCCCTGGCAAGCACAAGGGTCTGAGTTCAATCCCTGGTTCCGCCAAAAAAACCAAACAACAACAACAACAACAAAAAAAAAAAGCCCACAGAGGACCACGCTTATTAATATAATGGCCTTAGAGAAAAGGAATAGACAACCATTAACCTCAGCACTTTTCTGTGGACCCTAATTGACTCTCTTCAGAGAAACTGGACATATTTGACAAAAGTAAAGCTCCTTAGCAAGTAAAACTGCACTGAAGAAGTCATTCTTTAAAAGAGTATCTTGGCGCTGGGGAGACGCCTCAGTAGAATAAGCACTTGCATGGCAAGAGCAAGGGCAAGAGTTCAATCCCCAGTTCCACAAAAAGAATATCTTAATCATGATTAATGCTAGGAATCAACTAGAATAAGGTTGCATACGCAGACTCCCTAAACCCACTGAATCAGAATTGCCAAGGAAAGGAGACTTTATCCTACACACCTACTCCCAGGACCTTATTTTCCTTCATCTGATCATATTCTACCCTGCCGCCAAGTAAGTTTCCCTTCTTACCACTGCGAGGCATCTTTCTAAAAGAGAGTTGTTTGGTCTCTAAACAAAATTTATCATAAGCCATGCATCATACAATAAAATTGAAAGCCTTAGTGCAACTTACTAGGTTCTACCTAACCCTGTTTCTGCGTTCTTTTTCACCTTACTTCCCTGGAACTATCCTGAGTCCTTCACTTCCCATCGTTCGTGCATTTGAACCTCTGCGCCATCTTGAATCATCATCCGCCTCCCAATATATTAGTTGGGTTAATGTTTGGTTATGGCACAACAATAAAATTCAGTAAACAAAGACCCAAAGTTTACCTTTTGCTTGATCTATGTCAAAAGTCAGCAAGCTTTTGTGAGCAATATACTGTTTTTTTCTCCTCCTACTCTTCTTTTCTTTTTTGTCCAATATCAAATAAGTGTAAAAAAAAAAATCATTCTTAACCATAGGTCATACAAAAACAGGCTACTGACTAGAATTGGCTCATAGGCCCTAGCTGGCTGACCTCTGTCGTATGTGACCAAGACATGCAGATGGCAGGAGATACTCAACTGAGTAGTTCTGAGTAGGTCTAGTCATTCAGACACAAGGGCTAGTGGAACAGACACTTCTTTAATGTTTCTTTCCTGATGCAGACAGACAAGAAGACAACACACAGAAGCAACTAAATGCCCCAGTGTATAAATGGCACCTGAAACTTCAGTTCACAAGTTGGCCAAAGTTGGTCTGTCACTGTAGCGACCATGAGGGGCCAGGAAGTACAAGCCTACCATGTGTTAAGAAGTAGGAAGGACTTGAACTATTTGGTAAAAACAATCAGTACGCAGAGTTCAGAGACAAACATTCTTAGAAGGCCCTTTCTGATACCCTCATTCTCCAGCCAAATTAGCTGCTTTTGTACTACTTTGTTGAAGACAAAATGCAAGGCCTCATGCATCCTGGACAAGTGCTGTAGCACGGAGCTGTACCTCCAGCCCCATGCCTACAGAATCACAGCAGCCCGAGCACTTCTGGATGAGAGTGCCAGACGAAGGGGGCTACAGCTGCCTGCCTGTCTGCCTCCCTCAGAAGGGTTTATGTGCTCACTAACTGCCTCAGATAAGAGATGTTCAATGTATGTTATTTCAACAAAGAAACAAATATAGTAGCTTGTAGGAGTGAAGAAGGGTGTCTGTACATTTATTAACAGTTTCTGGAAGCCAGCAGTGTGAACTTCTGTATTGATTCTTTGAGTCATTAGTAATTTTCTCTATCAATGTTTTCTAAATCTAATTTTTCCTTAAAACCCTCTTCCTGGAATAATCAGCCCCTTGCTTCAAGAACTGGTTCCTGAAGCCATGGGGTACTGAGACATGTGGGTTGCTTTGTTTTCAGTCTACTTATCAGAAGGTAAAGCACAGAGATACCCAGTGGCTTTTCCCAAGTTACACAGCCAATTATATGTTAAGTTAAAGTTGTGCTTCAAGGAGACTCTGAGATAGCTCAGCCGACTAAGAACCTGCCTAGGTAAGTACAGGGACCAGGGTTCATTCTCCAGCACCACATGCCACGGCAGCTGAGCTGACCACCAAGACTGGGCACGGTGGCACACACCTATAATCCCAGGGCTGGGGAGGCTGAAAACAGGCGGATCACTGAGCTTTGTAGCGAGTCCCTGTACCAAGTATACTGGAAAAAAAAAAAAAGTCATGCTTGTTCTGATTAAACAAAAAAGTTACAAGATTGAACACAGAGGTATAGCTTAGTTTGCCAACAGTTTGTTTATGCTAGAAAGCATAATAAATGTTTGTTAAAGATAAGTCTTATTATGCCATATCAGTATTTAGCTTGTAATGTACATTTCTCTTGGAGTAAAATGTTAAAATAAAACAAGCAACATGACTATTAATGCTGTGCCTTTGCATATTGATCCCACTCCCAAACAGCTTTTGTCTTCTGCAAAGTGATAATAGCTTTTCAGAGCCCAGGGACACCTGCGCCTAAGACTAGACAATCCCACCCCGTACCTGGAAAGTGAAACTCACCAACATGCATTTGCACTACAACACAGCACAGATTTCACTTGTTTCACATGCAACACGTGCATGGTTGCAGCAGTTTGTATAACCACTTGGTGGGTCTCCTGGGTAAAGCCAGTTCTTAAATAAATATTCCCTCTGACAAATGCCCAGGAGAGCCAGGGCAGGGAAAATACAACTGGGCGATACTTTCTGCTTCTTAGATCATCAATTGACTGTAACCAGGACAAGCAGATTCAAATTGCCAAGACGGAACCAATCAAGAATAAGAATATATATATATATATATATGACTTTAAAAGGTGAGACAGCTGAGTGTACCCTGTCGCTCCTGTTAGCTGCTTAACAGATCACAGTGGACAATTCACTTCAGCAGAAGAAAGCTCGTAAGAAAACTAAAGTACACAAACCCGAATTACATGCTAGGTACTGTCAGGCACGAAACAAAAGCCACTCATTCCTAGGAGTGCTGCTTTTGCTTCCTTTTTTCTTTCTCGAAGGCTTGCAGTTGAGTGTAACAAAGTATATCAAGAAGAGCAAATCTAAGAGTCCCCTCCCCCAAACCAGAAAAGGTTAAGCTTTTAATTACAGGCCCTCAAACTATCATTTTGTGCAATTAGCAATTAACTATAATCGGTGATGAGAGAATGCAGAACTGTGCTAGCAATTTGCCTCCCCCTCATCCCAGACTGGGTTATTTTAGTCTCCTATTACAGAGGAAAAGCCACAACCGCGCGCTCGCGCTCTCACGCATGCACCCCTCCTTGAGGCACATTAAATTTCATCAAAATGGCATCTCAGCACGCGACTGAGTGGGAATCCCGAGCCCAACACCACTGGTTCGGACTACCAGCTCTTCACTTTCGGGTTGGAGAGGCCCGAGGAAGATGCTACCTACCCGCCTCTCTGCGGGGCGCAGGAGAAGATGGTACAAAGACGTTTGTTGGCCCAGGAAGCTGCACCCACCCCAGCCAGCGGCAAGCCCCGTTGGCGGGAGGCGAGGGCAACAACAGCCAGAGGTGCACCAGCGCTAACTGCTCCCGCCGCATCTGCGGTCGGCGGCTGCGGGGCGCGTTCAGTACCGACTGTAGGGAGCGCACAGCTGCGGCGGCAGGTTCCCTGGTTCAGGAAATTAGGACAGGAGTCGGGGATTGGCGGCCAGGGCGGCGCGCGAGCCAACCAGCGGCCGCCCCGGGCCCCGTGAGCCCTGGGCAGACGCGCGGAGCAGCCGGGGCCCTGGAGCAGCCCGGATGGCGGCGGCGGCGGCCACGGCCACGGCCACTGACGCGCGCGCGTTCACACTCGCACACACACTCGCAAGCCCCGGCGCAGGCATCCCGCGGCCTGCCGCGCGTGCGAAGAGTGCGTCCTGGAGAAGGAGGGCCGAGGCCGCCGCGCCCCCCGCCCCCCGCTGACCACTCCCCTTGCTGCCCCCTCCCGGCCGCTCACCCGGCTCCGGCCGCCGCCAGCGTGGGTGCTCCGCGGCCAGCTCCGCTCTTCTGCTCCGTTCTCTCTGCGCTCCCCACCCCCTCCTCCCCCTCCTCTTGTGCCCTCCCCTCCCCTCCCTTTCCCTCCGCTCCGCTTCTCTGCAGCGCTCGCTTTATTTTCTGCCCGCGGGCTCGGCTTGCACCACCGCTGCAGCCCGGGAGGAGGGTGGGTGGGTGGGCTGGCTGGTGGGGAGGGAATTGTGCAAGTTGAGGGGAGGGGGTGCCCGCTTCTTCCCCGCTCCCTTTCCCCCTTCTAACTCCTGCCCCCTCCCCGCCCCCACCCCCTTCCTCCTTCTCCAAGGGCTGGTAACTTGTTGTGCGGCGCGGGCGGCGGCGGCACCATCCAGGCGGGCACCATGGGCACGTCCGCGCGCTGGGCGCTCTGGCTGCTGCTCGCGCTGAGCTGGGCGCCCCGGGAGAGCGGCGCCCCGGGCACTGGTGAGTGAAGACGCGCCCCTCGCGGACGTGAGCGCTGGTGTGGGGCCGGGGCTCGGCTGCGCACCCCTCGGCGGAGGCACCTCTCCTCCGCGCTCCTCGACTCCTTTCCCTCCCCACCCTGGCGGGGCCTCTGAGCTGTCAGCGCCGCGGCTACGGGAGCCAGGCCTGGGGACCGCGGGGTCTGGGGTGTTCCGAAGCCCCAGCCTGAACTCGTCTCCATTCCCTCGGACCCAGTTCCCCGGAGTCGCCTTTTGGCCGCTTTTCTCTGCACCTTTGACAGCGGCCCGGGAGCGTGGGCTTCCGAGCCCTTGAACAATGGTTCTGGCTGCCCCGCCGGGCGGAGCGTTCCTAGCGTGGCTGGGAGCCGGGCCGGGCCCGGAGGTGCGCGGCCGTCCTGGGCGCGCCCCGCAGACCGGGTGGGGAGGTGGGCGTCTACGAGCCGAAGCTGCGTCCTGGCGCTGTCGTGAGCCGGCGCACGTCCGGAGGGAGGCAGCTGGGCGGCACCTGGAGCCTCGCGAAGTGCGCAGCCTGCGCGCCGGGGCTGCGACTCCCGGGCGCCGGCCGTGGCGTAGCGTGCGCGTGTGGCTTGGAACCGGACTCTTCCTGAGGTGCTTAGCCCCGGCCCCGGTCACCTCCTCGCGGCTGTGGCGAACCGCTCGGGTCTCCCCGTCGCGGGGCGGGGGAGGGGAGCGGGACGCTGACTTCAGCAGGTTAGTTGGCGGATCCCGTTCCTGGGGACGCCGCCTCGGGAGGGACGAGTCCTGTGAGGATACGACTGTAATTGGCCTTGGCTCTAAACAATGGATCAAAGAGCGGTGGCGGGCTGCTGTGCGGCAGCAGCTTGTTGGCGAAGGCGGGGTGACGCCGTCGAGTCTCGGTGCCGCGGGGTCCGAGCGCGGCCGCTGTCGCTTTCAGGCCAGACAACTTTGCTGGGCATGTGGCCGGAAGCCCTGTTAAGAGGGCTGGGTTGGAGACTTGGTGGACTCAGCGAGCTGGCTCGCTGGCCAGTGCTGGGGACCAGGGGCCGAGGCCACGCCGCCTGCGTGCACCCTCGGAGACCATGCCTCCCCGCCTCCGTTGCCTGGTGGCCGATAAGACCCAGCTGCCTTTGGTCACGTGTCGCCCAAAGTGAGCGCAAACTTTCAAGCATGTGGCCTAGCAGCCCGTGGTAGGCAGGACCGGGGGTGTGAAGTCTCTGAAGTCTCTCCCTCAGTCCTTTGGGGCTCGGCGCCACTGTCCCGAGCGTGGGAAGCCGCGGGGCTGCTGTGCGCTCTGCGATTGGTTGCAGCCGCCCTGTCCCCCAGGGCTCGGTCACGTGGCCGCGGGCTCTAATGTAGTGGCAGCTGGAGCAGGGTTATCTTTGAGGGAAAGTCCAGGTCGCAGCAAGTTCTGGCGGGCTCTCCTACCGACACTTTCTCCTGCCTGGACTCTGAAAGAGAAAAGTGTGGGGAGAAGATGGAATGCGGCAAGTAAAAACCTAAGAGCCCAGAAAAGCTGTGCTTACAAGAGTTTTTAGTGTTACTATTAATCATTAATGGAGATAAGTAATACTAACTTACTAAACAATCTCTCGGGATGGTGCCACCACTTACATTAACAATTTTTGCAACATTTCTAAGCACTAAGATGCAACAAAATGTGTTGTCAGCTATCCAGGGAGGTACCCCCCTCCCCGCCCACTTTTGCTGCATATTCTTTCATATTTTTTGAATTTAAGAATAGTTTTCCATTCGAGGCCAACGTTTTCCTGTAGAATGAGAAGAATAGACCAAAACTGTTGCGTTAGTCAAAGTCCTGATTGGTGAGGATCACTTTTCTTTACCCCCCATTGTCACATGTGAAAGAGGAGACCTGCCCTGAACTGGGAAGAGAAAAGCCCACACAAACCTGAATTTGTCACTGAAAGGGATGTAGTGTCTTTTTGAACTGGAGCACATTTGGAGTTGGCTGAGGGAGGCAGGTATTAACCGTAAGCCAACCCATACTGGCACCTTTCTTAAGTTCAAAGTCCCAGGACATGTGGGCTGAATTCCTGGGTTTGGTCTTCTGTGCCTGTCCATGCTCATCAGCTCTCCCCTCCCCCAACAAACTGCCCTGCTCCAAAAACTGAAGGACAGGGCAGGTGTGCACTAAGACTGTGGTGAATGACTTGGTGAGGCTAACCACAGGAGTGACGGTTCCTGACAGCACATTCCTTAGGGGCTCTAGGACCTTTTCTTCCAGTCTAAGTACACATTAAGATCTGAAGTACTGTACTGATTAAGGTCAAAGTGTAGAAGAACCACAGTTTTGCGAGAGCTATCCAGATATAGCTGGCAATCAGCAAAAGAATACAAAGACACTTATCTTTTCATGGAGAGTGGGTAGATATAGCAAGAAATAATAGATCCTAAGGTAGGATACTGAAAGGCTAAAAGAAAAGACACCTGGTTTAGCCAGGTGAAGCCAAGAGAAAGTATGAGAGTGCTAATCCTTATCTCTCTAAATCCAAGAAAACATGTCAAGGAAGGCAGATGGCCCCCTTAAAAAAGGGTCATCAGCCAAACTTCCATAGGCAGCAACAGCTTCTCAAAGTGTGGAGAAGCTTTCTGCCCACAATCTTCCTCTTGCCCACTTCATGTAGCGCTTACCCCTAGGGCTTATCCCGAGTCAGTTGTTTCTTCGCCTTCATTCCTGAAGTTGACCTAAGGCAAGCACAAAGGCCAAGCTCAGCAGAGCTGCCAGAGGCTGAGAATTCCGCACAACAAACTGCATGTTTAAGCACTAAGCATTGCTACCAAAGTGGCAGCTTCCCTCCTTAAAACAAATGCAGAACTGATCAAAGTGTTTCTGGTTCTTATACAATTAAATAGTGATGCTTTGATTCCCCTTAAGTAGTTTTCTAACAGGTCTAGGAGAAGAGAAATGTCATTACAAGCTCCTTCTGTTCCAAGAGGGGTAGATGGCTAAGATAAAACTGAGGCCATGCTGTGCACGTTCTTCTCACCACACCCAGCAGGTGCTCTCTCGCTTAACTGCTAATTGAAGACCTTAACATAACTAGCAGTGTGAGTAGAGCATGCATGCAGGAGAGCATGGCCCTAAGAGCAGGAGAACAGTATATAGCCAGATGGCTTCAGGTTTTGATACAAAAACAGTGAGGCCTGACACACAACACAGGAATATTGATAATTTGTAGTAAATAACTGGATCATTTTCTATATCTCACAGATTGCAAATAAAATCATTCCCAGTTTAGGGAATAAGACTCAAGATAAAGCTGTTCCCCAATTCACATTATGACTGGCTTCACTTTCTGTACAAACCTTCCACTGAAAAGTCACCTTCACCTGGTAGCCCAGGAGAAATTTCATGCACCACGGAACTATGATAATGTCTATACTGATGCTTATCAAACATATACCTGCCCTGTGAGAGCAGGGGTAAGATAGCTGGATAGTTTATAAATTCAGAACTGTTTAGTTTTTTACCTTTTGGTTTGAATTAATCTCAAAAGTGCTTAGGTACAGTATTTCAAACTACTTTTAGGGAAAACTATCCCAAAGATCCTTTCTCTTTATGTTATATGTAAGATGTGCTTATTTGCGTAGAAAAGCAAGAGACCTAGGGATACGATTTCCTCTAACCACAGAGAGGAAAATCTGAAGAATAGTAACTTTTCTAAAGACTTAGGGAAAGAGTATTTCTGGGAGAATCTGACTCATAACTGAAAACTTAGCTCAATTGTAGTCTCCACATTTATTACTGTATATCACTGTCTCTTTCTTCCATCCCAGTTACTCAGCAGGTGAGGCAGGAAGATCTCAAGTTTAAGGCCAGTCTGGGCAACTTAGTGAGACCTCATTTCAAAATAAAATTAAAAGGGCTACGAATATAGCTCAGTGGTAGACCACCTGCCTAGCATTTGTGAAGTCTTGGGTTCAGTCCCCAGTATTACACGAAGCATCAGACACTGTCCATACAAATGAGTTAGACACACTTAACTGCACTATAGCAGCAAAATACAATTAAGGCTAATGATAACTTAAACTTACCCAGTGAAGTCTCCTAGGAATACTTGGGCTTGTTAGTTATTTTGAGACCTTCAGTTAGCAGTTAACCAAGAGAGTACCTGCTGGGTACTATCAGAATCGACACAGAGATCTACAAGTATCTTAGATCCTTTGCCTGCTTTGAGTCTTAAAGATATTATATGGGCAAGAGAGTATTCCTGGCCCTGTATTTAAGAAATAACTTTAGGGGGAAAAAAGCCCAAAGAAACTGGCCAGAGTGACTGATCTTACCCCTAACATGGGGCGTCTGAGTTGGCGCTGGTGGCCAGTGGTCTTTGTATGTATAGACATAGCCTTGGTGGTGTGGGTGGGTGGAGGGATGTGCAATTTGCCATACAAGGGAGGTGAGAAAGACTGGTGATGGATAATAGTTGCAAATTACTTATCACTTAATATTTCTCCCAAACACATGTACATATGGTCCCTATTTTATAGACTGCCTGTGCACTTTGGTTTTCTTCAAAAGCCTTCCTAAAGGCTAAATTATTAATTGACCTGTAAGCTTACTAAGTCAGTTACAAATTGAAGCCGGTTTCTTTTGTACATCTGCTTGAAATGACTTAATGTCAGGTGTCTCGTGAGAACCTATCATGTGCCATGGGGCACCAGGCCGAAGCAACAGTGGCCATGTAGTTTGTCGCTTTGCGCCATTTCTTCTAGAGAGGAGATCAAAATGGAAATCAGTGGTCCAAAGCCAGCTGGAGCCAGAAGCTGAATTGAAGTGGCTCCAGTGTTTGGCTCAATCATGAGAGCAGATAGCAGGAGAAGATTGCTGGAGTTTCCACATGCTATTGGGTTATAGCTTGTGTGAATTCTCCCTACATTCATTAGGAATGTAGTCTTCAAGATATGATGCCAGGAACTATTCCATCTCTACAGATGATCTTACGTAGGTAATGTGATTCAAACAATGGACTGCTGTTAATATTAACAAGGAACATTAACAGCTCAGAAATATAATCTGGGTCTGATACACCTAACTTCTTACCGGTTAGCTGCCTCCAGTTTCCCCCTTCCCCCATGTGTCAAAATCAATCTCACAATAAAATAAGGTTAACACACTCATTCTCACAAGTATGTAAAAGTATATTGCTTTTAAACGATAATGTACCACAGAGATGAAAATATCATATGCGTTGGGAACAGGATCCTTCTGAACTTGGTCTTTCCAAGTATTCTACCTAATAAAACACCTAGTTTCAATTTCAGAAAAGCTGGGAAGAATATTTTGACAAAAGTTTTCAGTTTAGACCAGCTTTCCTCATGAGCTAATACGCTCCAGACTATTAACTGCTGCCTAAAGAATCTTCGGATGACAGGCATCAGATCCTGAGTTGTAAAGATGAATGACAGGCATCAGATCCTGAGTTGTAAAGATGAATCCCAGACCCTATCTTAGGAGATTTCTGTATCTAAAAATAGAGACAGGTAAGCAGATCTTAGTGCATGATAAAGGTGAGACAGGCATAGGGAACTGAAGGAAAGCAACCAAGTTACACTTGGTTCTACTTCATTCAAGAGGTGCCATCCGAGTCCACTTCTGGTGGTTAGGTGATGAGTAACACGGGTAAATGGAGACAACTTAGAGGACAGACAAGGGCATGGGAAAGGGAGTGAGGGCCCTTCAAGCTGTGGGTTAATATAGTCTGAGCAGAAGGTAGGGAGTGACCAATTAGGAAAAGTCTAGGGAAGTGAGTAAAGATCCTAAACTCAATCCTGGAGACAGTGGGAAGCAAGAAACAGTTGCATCCTAAGCTCTTCTGGCCAGTGTAGCTGCTTGGATTACTGTCTTGAATTGGATAGAGAATGTGGCAGCCTGGAAGCAAAGGAACAGGAGATTTAAATTTAGATCCAGTGAGAGACGAGAGATTAGGCATGGCCAAATGTCAGGGGAGAGGAATCCGGGGTTATTTCTGTTACTGACTTAGAGTAAGTGATGGGGCCAATTAAAGATAGGACTCATAAAGAGAGGGAGATAGAATTTTATTGTTTTGCTTCTTGAGATGGAGTCTCACCATGTGGCCCAGGTTGGTTTTAAACCCATAAACTGGAATGATCTTTCACCTCAGCCTAGTGAGCCTGGGATTCCAGGTTTGCAGTATCACATCTGGCTGGAAGATAGTTTTTGGAAAAAGTCTTTGCCATGCGTGACTGCTAAACCATCTAAGTGAATTTTCCTACATAATGGTCTAAGAGCTTTACATAGGTTGTGATCATCAAAATAGCATTTATCTCCTGTGTCCATGAAGTTATGGGGATAACAGAATTATAGCCTTGAGCATGGATCAGCCTAATCCATGATGTATAGACTGGCATTGTAGCTTACCAACCAGAAACTGTCGTCTTTCTAGAAAAAGATCTGCTAAGGGAATTTTAACATAGTTTTAGAAAGCTACAATGGGGAGGAAAAGTAGAGGTGTATCTCAAAAATAAAACTGCATTGTGAGAGTGTCATCATGGTGAGTGAAACTGCTTTATTTTAGATAAGTGAGTTTGAGTACCTAAATTCCAAGCCAGCAGAATATTCTAGAAGTACATGATTCTCGGTGGGATGTTCTAGTTTATTTGCATGCTGAGTAGTGTTGTATCCAGAGTTAGCATGTCTAGATTCAAGTTTTATCTCTGCCCGTGGTGATTTGGGGAAATTTACTATACTCCCCTTCTCTAAACAGGTTTCCTGGTCTGTGAAGAAGAATAATAGTGTTGTCGTGTAGAGTTGAGAACTATGTAAGCCAAAAGACATAAAGTGGTGAAATAGTATATGGACAGAACACAGTCAACCTCTTCCTTAGCACCTTGTCACAGGATTCTGGTTCTGACAAGCCTTCTTCCCCACAGGAAAAGTTTTTTGCTGACTCAGAAATCTACTTGTCCTAAAAGGAGTTTTAGACTGTAAATAGAAAGACTGGCGTTGAACTAACAAGCGGTAGCAATGAACTAGACTAAAAATAGATGCCCTTGGTAGCCCCAGAAGTGCCAATCAAATGGACTGAAGAAACCCCGGCAAATGATAGCAATCTTATGCTCAAGCAGCAAAGAAAGGCCTGACAGAAATGAATGCTCAGGCTAGGCAGTGTCAGCAGTGTGGCAGGATGTGCCACTCTGTGCAAGTTCAAGTTTATTCTGAGCCTGATACTCAGAGACATCTCCTCTATATTCTAGGCATTCATGTTGGTAAGCGTCTGCCAAGATGCTTCTCCGAGCCCCATGGGGAAATCTGTAGCCCAACTTGAAGGCTTGGTTTTTACTGTCAAGTCCCTGCCGTTTTTATTGAAGCTTACATATTGTTCTTCCATCCTCTTGTGAGGATGCTTAGACAACAGAAAGCTGGTTGCTATATATTAAAAACCCTGAGTCACTTGAAACCAGTGAACTACTAACATGTCTGGGTAGTAGCTTTGTCTATTTAGGCAAGGCTTCTAGGACATGAATAGTTTGTTTCCATCTATGTGAGTGGCAGTAAAAGCAAATAATTATTTGATACTTTTGGGAATGTGTTTTCATTAACCTAGATAGCCAGGTAAGTGGGTAGGTCTAAGTTACTTCAACCCACCTGATCCATACTCATATTCAAAGTATTAGAGCTAGAAGGAAACTAGACAGTTTCGATTCTTTTAAAAGAACACTTTTCAAATTCTTGCACCAAACTCCAGTAGTCAAAATCTTCCTGGTTGAAACAGGTGAGACATCTGGAACCCGTCCCTCATGGCCTTTCTCCTGACTTCACTCCTTCACCCACATTTCCTGTGAAACACTGTGGCACTGAGGAACCCTACAAAAACTATGTTTTCCTCCAGCTTTTCGCCTGTGTGAGCAGACACTTCCTGAGATGGGTATGCCATGCTTCCACTTCCAAAGTTTCTATTTAGAGGTTCACTGGCTTTAGCTTAGCACAAGAATTAAAAGACCCTTGCGTGCTGATGATTTCAAGCTTATCCTGGTTTCTTTATAAAAATATAAGGCTAAACTTGAGATTTAACTTTCATGGATGGAAATAGACTACAGGTCTACAATCCTATAATCCTCCAAAGCTTTGGAAACCAAAAGCTTCTTAACTCATTTGGTGCTTTCAGTTCTCCTGGACCTTTGTACTGCAGCAGTCCTAGTCAAGCACCAGTGAGAGAGAAGTGGACTCTCTCGAGCTTGGAGCAAAACACCACAGTGTTGCAGTCAGGGGCCTGAGGTCTCAGCGTTCAGTTTAGTATCTGAGCTCTTCCTGCTCTGCATGAAGCAGGGAATTAATAGAATTAGGGAGTACTTTCTGCCTAGTAGCAGTCTCTCAAAACAAAGTGCTTAGGATAGTAAGAGGCATAGTCAGTCATAAAGTGCAAGGCCTTTATCTTCCCCTTTTTAAAGGGTTCTTTACAGCTTTATGACAATTAGGCAGAGTATTGGGTGAAGCAGACACATCTAGGATGAGAAAGAGTGGAAATTAAGCTCCTTTTAATCATAGGACGTTGAAATGAGTGCTGAGAAAATGCTTTCATCTGGTATGAGTCTGCTCAGTGTACACACTTGAAGCAGAGTGGCTGGGAGTTTATAACTATTGATAGCTTGGATAGTACAACTAAATCTAGAGACTTTAAGGTGATAGTGAACTAAATGTCAGCCTCAGAATATTGTATTTTCATACTTTACCCCCACCCCAGACCAGCTTGCTCATCTAAAAATCTGTACAAATGAACAAAAACCCACACTCTTCCAAGTACTTAACCCTAAAATGTAAGGCCATCATTTGACATATACACTTTTCTCCAATGCAGGTCTGATGATTGGTTCTTAGTCTGCCTATGTAGATTTCAATGTCAAAAGTGTTGGTCTCCTTGACTTAACCCTCAGTAAATAAAGTCCTTGAAAAAGTCAGGGCCTTTCATCCTTCACCGTATTCCCACTGCAACTGAACTATTTGTTCCAAGCGCACCGATACCTATATTCTTTGACTGTGAATTGTTCTTTTTGTAGTTTTTTTTTTTTTTTTTTTANAAAGTACTCCAAGGAGACGCTAGCCATTCTCAGTCCTCAGTGGTGCTGGGGGGAGAGCACTCTAAGAAAGGGCCTGTGCCATACCCGCACCATCCAGAGAATGCAGTGGCAGCGGGGTGGGAAGACAGCCAAGTAACTCGTGCTTGGCTTTATGGCATAAAAACAAATATGTGATGCTTCCTGACAACAGTCTCTCCTTCCTCTTATTTCCTTGTCCGCGTCCTGCTATTTAATATGCAAAAAGAATATGGAATCAATCTGTATTATGAAATATCGGCCTGAAATACCAGCAAACTATATTGCTTTCTAGCTGGACTAGATTCTTAGCAGCAAAATGGAAATACAGTTTAAAAATAATAAAGCAACACAGTTACTGTACCTGAACATAGCCATACTTGTGTGCTAATCTTTACTTGGATCAAATTTTAATCTGCCTGGAAATTAGGCCCAAAGCATGGAATTCTCCCCCCACAGCAAGGGGTAGGTGATACATGGGAGACAGGCTGGAGTATTGCACACATAGCACAAGAGTTCCAGTCTGTGCCTGTCTCTGCGCCTGTGCCACTGTGTCCCAGCTGCAGATGCTGGAGGGTGGCAGGGCATCGGAAGGCTTTCTACTGGGAGCCACCTCCCCCAGCAATCTGCATGCACTGTATGATTGCACTGGTTTTCTTGGATATTTGCAGGAGGCTGGCTGCCAGTGACTAGATCCATGCCTTTTGTCTCCAAGTAATCACAACCTTCACAAGGACAGCACTGCCAATGATGGGAAACACCTGCACATGAGCTGTTGCATGCCGCAACGAAGAAACAAAGTGCTCCTTCAGTCTCAGTTCGTAACACTGTGAATTAAATGTCCATATATTGAGCTAAAGAGAACTGAGCATAGAGAAGCTGAGTCCATATCTGTGATGCTACCTCCCTCTCCTTTTTTTCACCTGTAAATGAGAAATGATCTTCCCTTACCAGTTGTACTTTCTTGGTGCTTTTATCTTAAATCGGAGCTATCTTGTAAATGTGTCTTTTTGTAAACAGGCTTGAACTTTTAAGATGAGGAACAATGTCCTAAATCTTTATTTCCACCCTCTCCTTGCTGCTTTCCTTCTTCTACGTCTGCTTTACTTTGCTTGTGACAGGAATATCATTTGTGAGTAACAGTACAGATGTGGCAGAGAAATGCCGTGAGGGGTTGGAGTGGCTGCAAGCTCAGTCACACTGGTAGCTTACATAGATGAGGAAAATGAGGCAAGAGGCAAATGCGATGCCCCCGTGGTCTCTGGGAAATCTAGGTTCCTTCTATTATGGTCTGGCTCCACTGGTGCAAGATCACTGCGCCAGCTATTGTGCCCAATTTTAAGGAATGAAAAAGAGATAAAGGGAAGGAAAATGAGTCCCCTATGCTTTTAAGGAAACAGCCATGTGTCATTTGGTAATGGCATATGGTGGGCCACCTTGTCACTATGCAAATGTAACATTTACTTACGCAAATCTACATGACATGGTCCAGCCTACTGCCCGTACTCAAGCTGTACAGTGTCACTTGTGGCCTGCACACCTTACAGCATGGCACTATACAGAACACTATTAGGCAACTGGAATGCATCGATAAGTATGTCTGTGAACATAGATAAAGCACAGTAAAAAGACAGTACAGAAGATAAAGCTGGAACAGCTAGCATGAAGGTTACTCATTGGATTAGCAATGAGTATGTGAAGGTCTAGGACTTCCCTGTGCTTCCTATTTTAGACTTTATAAGCATTACACACTTAGGCTACACTACATCTATGAAGAAGATATTTTTTTCTTTTTTCTTCAGTGATAAGTTATCCTTAATGTGCTGAGAGTGTTTTTGTTTAACTTTTTGGTCTTGGGAATTAAACCCAAGGCCTCGTATAAGCTAAGCAGGAACCCTACCACTGAGCTATGTTCCCAGGCCTCCCTATAATTTTCTCTTTGTTTTATATTCTTTTCAAGTTTTTCACTATGTGTAATAACATCTCAAAACTCAATGTATAGCTATATAAAAATATTTTCTTTATATTCTTACTCATAGGGTTTTTTAGAACTTTTTGTTAAAAACTAAGACACTAGGTCATGCAGGGTCAGGATTATCAGTATTACTGGCTTCCACCTCCATAGCTTGTCTTATTGGAATAGCTCCACAGGCAAGAACATGCGTGGAGCTGTCACTTCCTGTGGTAATGGTGCCTTCCTGTGACTCCCTCCTGAGACCTGCCTGAGGCTCTTGAGTAGCTGTCACTGTTTTCAGGTTAACATGCTCCCAGTAGATTGTTTGCCTGGTTTCATTTTTCACCATAGATTCATTCGGTTCTAAGTTCCATGAGCATTTCTCTTGATGAATGAAAACAGCTCAGCACTGTTTTCCAACAGTTTAAGGAGCTTGTTGAATTCTGCAAGAGTTTCTACTAAAACGTTCATTGTGAATTTTCTTGGGGCTCTATTATAATCTTATGAGCAGCTAGGAAAATAGCTTGGTGGTCTAAGCACCTGCCTGGCAAGCTCAAGGGCCCAGGTTTGATCTCTGGTACTACATGCTGTGCCAGCCCCAGAACTCCAAGTGTACCATGCTGGCCCCACAACCAATCCGGGTGGCACACATCTGTAATCCCAGCTGTGCAAGGCTGAGACAAGAGAATCACTACAAGTGTGAATGGTGTAGCAAGACCCTGTATCAAATAAGTAATTTTAATCTTATGAAATCACTGTTGTTTGTAGAATTCACATCAGCCATGATGTGGCACATGACTGTGTTTCTTAGAGGTCATGTACATCTTGTTTACTTGCAGCCCATTAACCAGAACTGATTCTCTTAGTTATGCCACCCTGTGAAAGGGGTGGGACTCTAGTGTTGAGGATTAGAGTGTGCCCAGCTGGGCTCATTGCCTCAAAACCCATCCACTGCTGGCTCCTAGGTGGCTCTGAGGCTACCGCTGTGCTTTTGGGGAGATCCCTATCAAGGGCTTCTGAGTAATTCGTTTCTCTTGCCACCTTTTTTTCCTTGATTTGCTAAATGTTCTTTCTTGATTCTAGGGAAAAAAACAAAATGTGATCCTAACCAATTCCAGTGCACAAATGGCCGCTGCATAACTCTACTGTGGAAATGCGATGGAGACGAAGACTGTGTTGATGGCAGTGATGAAAGAAACTGTGGTAAGTAGAGACTTTGATGATGTCACTTGCCACCACCCTTGGATTTACGCATTTTATTGAAAAGTGAAGATGCTATCTGAGTTTCTACAAATATATTGGGATTCTGCAAATGGGATGCACTCCGAAGAACTGCTGAGCCAGAGGTCAAACAGTCTGTACTGCCCAGTTTAGAAGAATACAGTTGGATGTTTGGTTATCAACTTGAGTATGGAAGGCTGAAGACAAAATTCCTTTCAAATGACAGTACTTGCTTCTTCTTAGGTCAGCAAACATGAGGTATCAGAAGATGAAAAAAGGGAAGGGAGGGCTAAAAATAGACATAGAAGATGATTTAGGAGTAATTATTTTTCAAGTTGTCATATTTCTTTGGTCCCAGGAAAGAGAGCAAGTTATGGACACTACAAAATCTCCTAAAGTTTCAAGACATTCATTAACTCCTAACATAGAAGCTAAAAGCCATCACAGAACAAAGCCCAGATAACTTTTTTTAAAATTCTCACCACACGGGGCTGGCGAGATGGCTCAGTGGTCTGAAGCACCTACTTGGAACAAGCTGAACTAAAG